>JANAVB010019438.1:0-25782 GCA_029216955.1 Iris pallida
TGGTGAGGGGGAGAGACTAGAAGACATGGGTCGAAGTAAGAAGAGAACGAAGAGAAGAAGAAAATCAAATTCAAGAGGTGGAACTTGGAGAGGAAGAGGGATGGGAACTTGGGTAAAGCTCAAAAAGATGAGAATTTGAGTAAAAATCAGGATAATGCCACAAATCTTAGTAGAAGGTGACGAGGGTTTGAAGAGGGAAAGCCAAATCAATTCTGAAGGTAACACGGAAGCTAGAGAAGAAGAGCAGATACCAGATATTCAAACCAAGGAGACGACAGTGAGAAGCAGAATGAATCAGTTTCCAACGCCACGGTTCCTGATGATACACCAGTTGATGAGGGTATGAAGACCGAAGAAGAGCAAACCAACTCTGAAGTCAAGCCAGAAGTTGCAACAGAAGAAAGAGTAGACGACAATAACCAGCAAGTATCGAATACTGAAAACCAACAAGGTGCAGAAAGTGTCGAGGGCACAGAGGAGACGGTGGTAAACAGAATGACACTCCTTTAGAAGAGGTTTTGAAGACGGAAGCTACAGAAGAGAGACCAGATGATAGTAATCAGCAGCTACCAAATACTCAAAACCAAGGTGTCAACAGAATCATAATGGAGGAAGGCAAGAAGGTAAAATCTACAGAAGGGAAGTCAGAAGTGTCTGAGAATCTCCACAATGATGCTGATGATAATAGCAGCGATGAGAAGGTTGTAGATACCGCAGATTTCGTCCAGGACAAGGAGAGTGGTGCAGAGATGCAGGTTGAGGTCACAAAGGAAGAAGAAGATGCCAAAACCACATCAAACATGGAACAAGCTGAGATTCAGAGCCAAATATCCCAAAATACAATAGATACAACTTGGGAGTCCAGTGTAGGTGAGTTAAAAGAAGCGGAAGGCGTAGAGCTTACAGACGACGAAGAGAACCAGAACAGCGAAGACAGCATAGCATGAAGATCCAGATGTTTTCGAAAATATCATGAAGAATTTAATAATACTGGTGAATCTAGTTTAATGTGCATACTTCTCTTAGCTACAATTGGTAGATAAATGAAAGATGTTGAATACATGTATATGCTAATTCACATGGCATTCAGTCATGTAAAATTAAACTTACAGAAAATGCAGAGAACAAGAACAACAAAGGCTTTATTGTTAGATACCAAAATGTTTCTGAAAATATTATAAAGGATCTATAATACCAAGGATGAATCTAGTTTAATGTGCATATTTTCTTACGCATAACTGGTAGAAAGAAATATTTGATATGTAAAGAAGTCAATGAACTACATGTTTCAAATGAGAGCAAAGAATGTACGAAAATACATAAATGCTTGCATTGTCAATGGTGCTAAAATTATGTGTTGTTCTACAAGACATGAGACCGTGAGTACATGGGCAACAATCTAATTCCAATGTAAGCAAGTTACAAGAATAGGCTCAATCAATGTGATTTTAACCCAATTTTTACCTTTCCTTAAGGAACTTCTTGATATTACAGCAAGGTGCCTGAGACATTTGGAATACAATTACGGATTATCAAAAACCATTAACTAGAAAACATGGGGCTTTAATGTTATTGATGTTTGGTAAAGAAAACACAATAGAAATAATAGACAAACATCAATTGGGAGGCTGTCACGAGAGAGAACTTGAATATGGTGGTTTTTCTAAGGTTTGTAGTATCGGAATCGGACTCTTCCTATATGAGTATCAGGCCAATATTGGTAGTTTCGAATCGGAGTATTGAATTTTTTGGTATCAGAAAGAAAATAGGTATAAAATTTTAGGAAAAAATATTTTATACATTTGGACATATTATGTACTTATTGTGTTGTTTCTTACTAGTTTTGAAATTGATAAAGACCCTTTGCCGATTGGTTTACCTGTGATACGTAAGTTTTCTTGTTTTACATGCTTTTACATCTTACTATACTTTTACACCCTTATTGATTGATATTTTTGTCCAATTTTTTGACACTGAAAAAGAGATCGTCAATTCGGCATCGGCCGCATCGGATTGGTATCGAATGTATCGATCGGTATCGGCCGATACCACAAACTATTACTTTTTTTCATGCACAATATATGAACTGAGAAGAGGTAGTAAGTTGAATGGTCATAAATTCGGATGGAGAATGCAAAGAAAATTGGATAGAAGACAATATTGCATAGCAACCTGCATGATGCATCTGATGCAAGGAATAACATGAAATCATAGAGTTGCAAAAAAAAAAAAATGTGATGGGCAGATGACAAAGGTAAAAAGACTACAAGTATTACCACCAAATAGTGATTGTTTTAATTAAATACCACAATTAAAACATCAACCATTGCATAAATTCATCTGAATGCTAATGTATAGTATCTTCACATTATATTATCAGTATCTAATCTAATAACTTTATATCAATTGGAACAAAAAATGTTTTGAATGTTTCGCTATTCTCAAAATGGCATAATTGCCATACTATTTGCCATCTTCATTAATGTAATAATGTGCTTAACAAACTATGGGAAACATCTACCATTTCTACCATTCAGTAACAATCATTAACAATAAAACAGATAATACCTGACATTTTGAAGGAGGGTAGATACCTATCTGGATAAAAATTGAATAGGGGAAGGTACTTTTAAAATATACGACGAAGTAACTGTAATTCTCCGCAAACCACCTTCACATGCAATTGGATAAGTAACAATAAGATTTGTTTTCGTCGGATTTAATCAAATGTTGTCTTCTCTGAAGAATCAGAAATAAGCTTGTCATACATCAAATTGCTCACAGAAATTACAAATAGAAATTTCCAGAATCTGCAGTCTGGCGTATGCTACCGAAAACTTGATGGACCATAATAAAGTGACAACCATTTGGGAGATTACCATGTATATCCACATGCTTTATTTCCTGGATTCTAAAGATGGAAATCCAACAGTCTTAACTAATCTAATGATTAGCTGCTGCCACTGCCTGCTTCGCATCTGGTACCGCCTGCAAGAATGAACAAGAAGGAAATAAATAAATAAATTATTAATGTTTCACAAAAACACAAGATGTTACAAATATATCATGAAGCAGCTCAAGATTCCGCATTCCAACAACTAACCAATCCCAAGGAACTTGAGAGCTCCTTGGAACACGCTAAGTCAGGAGTAACTTCAATAATAAAGCTAGGTTAACTGCTCATAATTTTAATGCTGCAAGTATTGTAAGACCATGTTTATAAAAAAAAAAAGTATTATAAGATACTTTCTGCTACAGATTGTGAGAGCCTTTCCAAGATATGAGATAGCATTTACTAAGTGATGTTATCGCCTGTTCCATATAAGACGATGTAATTAAATTTGGTGAGTGTGACTACATAGTTTTAAGAAATCACAATACCTCTTCCTTCTTTTCCTTCTTGCCACCACCAAAAGCCTCGAGTCCTCCATAAACTGGCAAGTACGAACTGCAGGAAATTTATGTCACTGAATTTATGTTACAATTCAAAAACAAATAATTTAAAAACTGTAAGAGAACTTCAACAAATGCAATCATGAAGTACCAATGAAAATAAGGTACTATCTTCTACAAAATCACAAAGCTGACGGCACCATTATGCCAGGGGCATGTGGCAATAAAATCCTCAGGTCAACTTCGGATGACATTCCAAAAAGAGAGCAGATAAAACTAGGCAATACATGCAGAGCAAAATAAAAGACATCGTTCCCTGCTAAACGTTTTCAGAATAGTTGTATCGACAAACTTTTTGTAATAAAAACTGAGATGTATCTTTGAGAGAAGATGCTCGATTTAATAATTGTAGAGACTGGACTGTATGTTTTCATGGATAATTGGCCATTGCTCATAGAAATTCATTCCATATCAATGATCAGAAGGAATTAACTCGAATAGTACTGATGTAGAGTAGGTACAATCTTTTCCAACCGTCCAATCAAGTTCCAGCCAACCAAGAATGGTGCATATTTTAGTTATGATCTTCACCCTTATCCTATGTGTTTGGATGATTTGGCAAAATTTCCTTACAAGTAAGAAAATAACAAACAAGCTTCCGTCAGAAGACCTTTTTTAAAATCAAGAAGTGATGTTACATTAATTATAGCAGTCTCGTGTTTAGTAGTGATCCTGCAGTGATTGCTATAGCTAACATTACTAATGAAACAGGCTTGCATATTTTAAAATTGAAATACAAAAACTGACCTTAATTGAGACAACTAGAGTTTAAATTTTACACTAAGGAAGGGCCTGCATACAAACAAACACTTGAAGGATTTTACCTGAAGCAATGCTACAAAAACTGGAATGATCTTCACATCAATTATACAATAACACATCTTCAAGAATTTTCAAGGGTTTATATGGTCAGTACATGAATTACGGGTTTTTTGCATATAAGTCCCTTAAATCTACTCTACTTTCAATAAATCCACTAAATGTTGTTAATTGCTTCAAAGTTCCCTAAATCATCCAAAAAACCAAAAACTTTGGCAGAGAAATTTAACAAATTTGGTGCCAATTTCTATGGATTTCGTCATAATTTCCATCTGGGCTTTTCATGATTTCATCTTCTTGTAAAAAGTTGTCTTCTTTCCGAATCCATGCATCTTGCAGGTAGTTCTAAGCAGCCGCGTGGCTTGAGAGCACCGTCGGGCCCTCGGGCTCCCGCCGCAGTCCTCCAAGAAGAAGTTCATCTTCATTATAATTTGCTTGGAAGATACGAGTTACTGGGAGGGGTGAGGGAGGAGGGATTGGAGTCGGCGGGATAGGAGGGTTGTGCCGGAAGTTGCGAGACTTAATAGCAAAAAAGGAGAGGGAGGGAACAAAAAGAGAGGAATATGAGGAATGGTTTAAAGTATCGGCCGATACCGATCCGATACGGCCGATAACGATACAGTTTGGCATGTCCCGATCTGATACCGACCGATACCCGATACTGACCGATACCGACATTGGGGGTCTCTTTTCCGATCAATTCGACAAAAAAAAAATTAAACGAAAAAGACAAATCAGCAAGGGTTTAAAGCATAATAAGGTTGTAAAAGCATGTCAAAGAAGAAAATCAAACTATTGTATGTAAACCAACCGGTAAGGGTGACTACTATTTCATTTAAAAACTACTAAGAAATAACACTGAAAATACTTAAAATTATGCCTAAATGTATAAAATATATGTTTTTAAATGTAAATAATTTATTAATAATTATTTGTTTTCCGATACCAAAAAATCTGATACTCCGATCCGAAACCGCCAATACTACCGATATCTCCGATACCACTACTCATAGGAATAGTCCGATACCGATTCCGATACCAATACTGTGAACAAAAACTATAGTTCTGTTAAAGTTAACGGAATATTCCTTTTTCAAATGGGTTAGGTAAAGTAGAGGGACTCATAACTCACTTTATTTGGGGACTTTTAAGCAATTAATAAGATTTAGGGGACTTGCTAAATAATATGATAGGTACAAGGGACTTATATGCACACAAAAACGCATAACTAAATTGAAGTCAGGGACAGCAGATGAAAAGGTGTATCAATGCCCAAAATACATGCAAATTATCTCCAAACCAAACTTCCATAGGTCCAAAAGACAACCAGGTTTGAGAATAAAGCTTACATGCTCTTCCTTCCATTTAAGAGAATATATAAATACTTTTTTAATACAATACAAGTTCAAAAGGTGCATCATAAAGGACAGCAATTAGTATCAGAACTCAAGATCACTCTGCCGACCACAGATATATCAAGCATCTTGGTAATTTTTGAAAACACGCAATACCCATATGAAGAAAGCATGACAATTTTCTTGAATATATCAGATGATCAAATTGCAAAAATTAAGCAGTACGCCTTTTCAAGGGGAAAAAAATACTGGAGAATGAAATAAGTCTCTAGGGTCTGATATTGCTATGGAGCTTTGGTTTTGATATAGAGTCAGAGTTGTCAGAGCCAAAAGCGCAGTTAGGCGCCATAAGTCCTTCAGGGCCTAAAGCGCAAAGTGCAAAAGCGAGGTGTGCTTCTAAGAAAAGCAAGGCACATGTATAATCAACATAGGTGAGTAGACTGATGTTAAATTGGAATTATAATGGTCAAGAATAAGATCGATCGCTGTTAGAAAATAAGATTTAAAATTGGAATTATAATAGTGCATTGCAAAGAAAGATACAAAACAATACCTGAAATCAGATTTATGTCCGAGTACAACTGCTTAGAATTTATACTACTAATCAAAAAGCAACAATGCAAATAAACGGTCATTTTTAATCAAGAAGAATTTGGGACAAAGACTATATGCTGATCTTGTACTTGCCTCAACTTTCAAACATTCTGGAACACAAAGTGTGGATTCTCTCATCCTTTTTATAAGATATCCCAGATTCCCAATAAACAAAAGATGGCTCTTAGACATATCTTTGTTATCCATACAAACTTCTCCCTCGTATAGTCTTGCATCATCTTGCAGTTCTGCTAAATTATATTTCTTCTATGCTTCATTGAATATGAATAAAAGGACAGACATTAAAGACATATGGGATAAGAAGGATTTCAAAAATGGGGGACAGATGCAGTATGGTTATCCAAGTTGCACCCTTAGAAGACCATCATCATCATCCAAGCCTTTTCCAATCAAAAAATGGGGTAGGCTAGAGTATAGAGATGAAGAATGCTCCATAAGGAATTGACAAAGTTTTTATGACCGGATGTCAACCTGACGTCAAGCCTCTATTTTGTGCCGTCTTCCTATCCAAAGTAGCTATGGATATGAGAGGCTCATCCATAGAACCTAGACAGCCAGTCGACATATAGGATATAGATAATCGTATAATTTTTGAAAGTTTATATGCACGAACTCTCCAACAGTATCCGGAGATAAAAGAGGCTAGCATTAAAGTTGGTGTAGGTGAATAGAGCTCTTCTCTCTGAGATTCTTCCAGAGGGAATTGTAGGAGGTATGAGAACATTATAAAGGAGATAGAAAGGGGTGTGTGTTTTAGTATTATGTTCATCAAATATGAAATACCTATGACAGACAAACATTTCTGCTCAGAATTGTGAGCTAAAACGAGAGTGAAGACGCATGAAGGCGTCAGGCTACTCCCCTGGTCAGGACTAGAATCACAGAGTGGCTTCTCATCCTTACAAACATGGGCAAAGAGTCCAAACATGATGTTCCACCTCGAATGAGAGCGAACATCCTTTGTGGCCGAGCAAGTCATCAGTTGTTCCTTTGAGGCAGTGCAGAATACAAGTCTGTGTTCAAAGTCAAAACTGCACTATCCTTGAAGTCCTGTATAATTTCTAAACCAAGCTTGACCACCAAAGATCAATATAGCATTCTAGCTTGGGTCTCATTTTCGCTGGAGACAAACACCAGAAGTCTCTATTGTGATCATAAAGGTGCACTTCCATCTGTTGATAGTACCCTTTGTCACACCCACTTTTCATTTCAAGGGTATTTTGGTCATTTTGTAATTTTAGATTATTTTATTAATTTATTGAATTCATGTGATGATATGTGGTTTAGTTTGTTGTTTGAGTAGTCTTGAGGGGTTTAACTTAGCCAACTATGACTAGAACCCAAATGCCATATTAGAATTAGATTTTTATCTTTTAGTTTTTAATTTAGAATTAATTAGTTATTTTTAGAATGATTTAATAGATTTTTAGCCAATTTCTAGTTAGCCTTTTTAAAGCCTTTTTGGACTTGGGGCTTTATTAGCAACTTAGGGAGCCTAGGCCCATGTGCTAACCTAACCCTAACACCCCCTATAGCTGGCCGGCCATAGGCAGCCCCCCCCCCTTCTTGTGTTGTAGTTTGTAGCCTCCAAGAGAAAACCCTAGTTTTCCACTCTTCAAAATCCTAACTTTTGCATCCGGACTCCGTTTCTCCACAAACGAAGTCCATTGTGCTTGTAGGAAGGAGAGGATCCTGCTGGAGCATTGCTAGCAAGGTGGTGGAGGCGTTTGCTCGAGGGTACTCGATCGTTGGAGCGCTCGGGGAGTCCTTTGCATTGAGATCTTTGACTCTCAATAGGTAAATCCTATTCTACTATTATTTTTCCTGATTTTTCTTCATGGTAGTGTGCATCTAGGTACCCCTGACCTGTAGGATCAATTTCGTCCAGTTTTGTATTCATTTGGTGTCCGTATCGGACATGTGTCGGTTAATATTTGTAGGTGTTTGATGAAATGTCGCAATGATTTTAATTCTGATTTTTGCTGGATCTATTTATATATTCTGGTAGTCCTATACACGAGGATCACGACCCCATGAGTTTCGACACGAATCGGAATCGTGTCCGTGTCCAAATAGGACACGAACGCGCTGCACGCCAGGCCGCGCGCGTGCCCTGCTGCTCGGGGGTGATTCCTCGACGCACAAGCCACGTGGTCGCGTGAAAATTGACGTGTAGGTGGGGGCCATGACTGAGAACACGCTCCCAAAGTTTCGTGAAGTTTCGTCAAGAAACGAGGAAGAAATCACGTCGGCACTGATCGGCCATACGCGCGCGCGGGACAGCCGCCGCTGAAACGGCGTTCGCGTGGACACGACACGACCCGTGGACACGATTCAAGGTGTCCAACGTGTAGCCCTATACCTACCCTAGCCTAGACACGAACACGAGACACGAGGTGGGACACACGAGTCCCTAGACTCGTTGACACGCGTGCACGGGGCTGTGCACGCGCGCATACCCGCGCAGACACGCCCTGCGTGCGTGTCAGACACGACACATGGTCGCACGCTAACTTGACCAGTAGGTCGGGGATGTGTACGCCCAGGTGTACGCGAAGTTTCACGAGAGTTAGATCGGAAACGAGCGAGAAATCGGGTTCGCTTCGATTCGGTTCACGCGTGTATCGGATTTTCCCGATATTCGTTCGCTGGACACGATACGGACACTGTTTCGACCCCGGGAATACCCGAGCACGTCCCACGTGCCGATACCGACGTATTTGCCAAGTTTCGTGAGTTAATTTGGAGTATTTTGAGTTTTTGGTCGTTTTGTGAAAATGGGTTTTTTACTTGAAATTGAAATTGAATAATTTTATGATAATTTGATTGCTGGGATTTATTGTGATAATTTCTGAGTTTTTGATCCTTGAACGCTGTTTTAGACTTGTGGGAGTTGACTCTTGGGTTTAATTCATAATTTTTAACCATTTTATGCACTTATGGTGTTTTTACCTATATAATAATTCATATTATGCCTAACTTTGAATATATGTTAGAGTAGGGTGTCGAGGCCTTGATCTCAGATCTGGGAACTCATTCCAGGTTCGAGTTCGACCCTCATTTGCTTATATACATGGTATATGCATATATCTATATATGCCTATATGTATATATATATTTATATAAATAGTTTTCTATTGATTGTAGTATTTTGTACATAGAATAACCTTGTAGACTTATTCTAACCTATTTTCTCAGATTGTGACTCAAAAACCAGCAGCCCTTCGACATCATCCACACACTCACAACCATGCTTCTTTTCATAACTTATATATATGTGTATGTACATGTATATCTATATTACTTGTGATATATATAAATATAGGTAATGTAATAAATTGCTTGTGATATGACTATAGGAAATGTTGGGACAGATTAGGATCGTCGTAAGGAGCCTAGTTTGGTCGAATTGGCCGACAAGTTTACCAACTTGACAAAAGTCAACTTTGGGTAAAATTTGATCCAAATCGACTCAAACGAACTCCGAATGACTTGAAAACTTGTGTATGACCTAAAAATTAGTAAACGTACTAGTTGACCTAGAGTTGACCAGGTTTGACCAGAGTTGACCAGATTTGACTAGAGTTGACCAGGTTTGACCAGAGTTGACCAAGGGTTGACTTTGACCTAGAAGGACCTAGAATCATGTAGAATCGCATTGTAGGCATTCCTTATGATATGTTAGACCTTGTTGTGACTTGTGGTTGTTTTAAATTGGTTTACATCACTCCAGTTCAGTTACACATCCTCATCAGCAGCTCAGATTGCCAGGCGAGTACATTCTCTGACCGTTTCATTCTTGCTTGGACGTATTTACTTGTTATAGACTAGTTTACTTGTTGCTGTCACGATATATCACGGATTAGTACTATATGGATCTCTTCATGCGATGTTATCCCCTCGGATACATCGGGTATATTGTGCTCATGTACTTTATCATGTACATCGTCTACTCATTGTATTCGTACTTATTCATGTATACTCATGTGACATTCATGCACACTCATGATCATGTGAGCCTTCATGTATAACCCAGTGTGCATGTGGACTAGCTATCCATGTGACGTACTACTTTCATGTGCAATAACATAACCTGGACAGATCCTTGTGTACTGATTGGGACAGGGGGAGTATTTATTTGGTTATGTGATCTACACCCTTTTCATGTGCAACTCCAAACTAGATTTAAGTCATGTATAACCTAAAAGCCAGTTTACATAACCAGATTGTGCTCTACATCACGTAGTTAGTTCAGTTCTCTTATTTTATCATGTATATCTATTTCCATATATCATGTTCTCTCTTTTACAGTCTCATTTCTTTATCAGCAGTTCATGTATATTATTCTAAACTCTCCAATTGGACATGTGAGGGCTTAAACTCTAAACTGATATAAAATCCAGGGTCTAAACGCTAATTAGCCCTATCTAGAACTTACGAGACTCAAAGTCGTATTAGGTATCTTGTCCCTGGATCCTATAACTTTCATTTCTTTATTTATTTTGAAATAGAGGGCAACCCAGAACAATATCATCCTCTGACAAGTGACAACCTTACAATAGAGCAATATCTAGAACTTGCAAGACTCAAAGACGTATTAGGTATCTTTTCCCCTGATCCTATAATTTCATTTATTTATTTATTTTGAAATAGAGTGCAACCAACAGAACAAAATCTTCCTATGCCAAGTGACAACCTTCCAATACAACAATATCTAGAATTTGCGAGATTCAAAGACGTATTAGGCATCTTGTCCCATAATCCTATATTTTAATGTATTTATTTATTTTGAAATAGAAGGCAACCAACCACCCAGGGTATCAGGTGAGCAGAATTTGAAATCTACCTCTCTTGCAAGACTGACACAGGTTTCATCTGGAGTTAGAATACTTAACTTAATATGATTTAATATCTAAACCTTTGTCAAGTGAAATAGATGCCATCACGAGCAAGCGAGCACAACACACATATACAGGTCCACATGTAATCTCCAAGGCACGCTAGTATCACAACCTTCCTTGAATTCGCTATATCCACCCACGCACCACGATTTCTATCTAGAACCTGAACTAGAGAGCCACTGAGACCACAAGAACACAAGCAAGTTCATTTGCGCACACAGAGACATGCATTTTTATATAAACTGTGCAAGCCAAAGATTTAGTTGGTTCACAAGTATGTTTGTGTTGTAACCAGGTCCCGTGTCCATGTGGCGCTTAGCTAAACAATAGCAAAGAAGCCTTATACCAAATTCGGACCTGCATCAATCCTCAACCTCCATTTAAGTTATATCAACTGCCATCCTTTCATTCAGTAACAGATATCAGTGAAATCTTCTTTAACTTCCCTGATTTATAATTTGCTTGAATCGTATAGGAAATGAAATGTAGAGAAAATCCATATATTTAAAAAGATGAGGTATCGATTATATTTGTGCATGAATGTATATGACAACCATGGTTGTAGGTTTCGGCCAACATGTCCAACATATCAGCGGATGTCTGGTCAAGACTTGGCAAAATATATCATTTGTTATTCTTAAATATATCGGCAAGACATGTTTGGACCAATCCTATTTACCGGCAGCCACAATTTTTTTAAATATCGACTGAAACTTAATCAGGTTTTTGTTAAGGTTTTTTGAGATAAGAGGTTTTAAGTGTTAAATTATTTAGACTCTTAGTTACTTGTATATTTTAATGCTAAATTACTTGTCCTAAATTATTTAGGTTCCTAAATAATGTCTTTATATTATACTAATTGTCTTAGACTATTAAATTACTTATACTAAATTTTATTTTAGTCATCATCATCATCCAAGCCTTCTCCCAAATGGGGCCGGTCATGGAGTATAAGAATGCTCCATACAAGATATGGCAAAGTATTATGACTCGTTGTCAACCTAATGTTAACCCTCTATGTTGGTGCCAAATTCCTATCCAAGGTAGCTATGAGCATGAGGGGTATGCTATAAAACCTCGGTGGCTAGTTGGCAAGTAAGTAAACTTACCTTTTGGACTACATTTTAAGTTCATGCAACCAAAGAGCACTCTCCAAACTGACCTGGACTATTAAAGACTCTAGGTAATATGATAAATTTGCAATAGGAAATTGCATTCATCTCTATAACACATTACGCCAAATATTTCAATGTTAGTAGTTATTTATAGGGTTAATTGCATCAACTACCCCTATGTTTTACATTTATTACACGGAGCACCCCTACTTTGAAACTAATTACACGGACATCCCTATAGTTTCTATTTTCTATAGAAACTAATAACACTGACCACCCCTATGGTTAATAAAATTTATAAAGGAGAGGGTGGTTAGTGTAATTATTTTCGGAATAGGGGTAGTCCCTATAATATTCATGAAACATAGGGGGTGTCAATGTAATTAACCCTTATTTATATTTGGACTTATAGTTGTTATGTTAATTGTTAGTTTTAGGACATTTAGTACACGTAGCAAGGATATTTAGTATGTATAATACACACTTAAGTAGCCTAACATGGACATCCGACATTGTAATGTCCCCAATATCCGACATCTACAACAATGGACATAACTGTAAGATACATAATTTCATAGAAGAAGAAGATGAAGCATGAGTTCTCCAAGATTTCTATCATTTCAGTGCTAAGTATCAACAAGAGATCTAGGCGGCCACTTAGCGCACCATGAATGAAACACAACACGACAGAGGTACTAAAATTTGTATAGAAGCATTAGCGAAGAGAGGTAAGGCATTCTAGAAACAGGAACTCTAATAAAGGTGGTAAAATAGGTTGCAATTAAACTAGATAATAGCCCATGGTAGGAATAATTGGCAAAGAATAATTCTCAACAAGTTCTCCAAATAGTAGAGCAAGGTTTTGCAATTTACAACTAATGGTGATTGGCAAACCAATTGCAAAAGTCAGTAGAAATAGAGAAGAACTAAATTTAACAGGTATGATAGAAAACAGGTAAAGAATTCCACTGGGGTACTCAACCACCATAGAATTCGGTGGACACTTAATGCTCACATGATAAGTATTGCTTTTGTATATATAATATATATGATGATAAAGAAGAATTTCAGAGAGTTCCATTCTGTAGCATGTGGTTTACAAATACCGAAACAGAACTCTGGTTGAGAACCTTACGCATGCTTCCACCCCCACTCATAAGCTAATTGTTATTAAAATAGAGAATAAAATAGCAGCATCAAAAATATGTTTAAAACAGTATATTCATTGAGAAAATAACTATACAAGGAGTATCCTTCCAATGTCAAGCCAGAAAACAGACGTACCAGTTCCTAGTTGCAAAAAGAAATCACCAGCTGCGGAAGTAAGCAGATCAATATCTGGACATAAAGCATAAAAAGTAACCTGCAACATCATAATTGAAAATTGGTAAAGTAAAGACTAAGATGCCTGCAGTGAACTAATGTAAGAGCAATCAAGAGTAGTTAGATGTGATAGAGAAAAGGTAACAATATGGCAGTGGCGGAGATTTTGGGGGTGGGGTGGTCGGGGGATAGGGAAGGGGAAAACTGAAGATTACTAAATGAACTTAAAACTCACTGGCTTTGGCAAAGCATAAGGTTCAAGAGGAGCCTTTTCCCAGAGTTGAAGACAGTCGTTAGATGTCTTCAGCCAATCATCCTGGTACCTACCATATAAACCATTACTATGCTTACTCGTGGAAAGTAAAGTAACACAAGTTTGCAAGATTTAAGAGAGAAACATTAACATTGTCAGTACAACGCATACCCAACAAGTATAGCAGGCAATGGCAGTGCTGCTACTGTTGGTCTGCAACGTTGATAGCACTTCTGTTCTGATTCCGAATTACATATTTCGTTTAGCCTCCGTTGTGAAGACTCGTCAATTCTAGCTCCATCTAAAAATACATAAATGGTATGTCCCTCATCTTGAAATGTCATGTATTATGTCTGGCAAGAAGAACAAGACATACCTCTGATGGAAGATGAACCACCAGTGGATTGGGAAGGGCTCATCGGCTCTCCGGCGAGGGTAACACTACTCGATAAATCTTTAGAATCACTGGCAGAAAACGAATATACATCTCCAATGCCTCCTGAATCGACAGACAGGCTGCGGCCCTTACACCAGTCAATCAAAGACAATGGACCATCCAAACTTCCGAAAGCAGATTTCAAGGCTCCTTTTATGTCCGATTGCAGCAAACTGATCACAGATGACACTTGCACCTGTCGGAAGAAAACTTAACAAGTGTTATCACCGGCACAAAACAATATGATGTTACCATATATGTATTCGTATTCGAAATGGTATAGTGGTTGGTGCAAACCAATAATTTCACTAAAACTTTGGTCCCTCCACAAAGAAATCAGAACACATCTCATCCGATAAACAAAGGATATTCAGAAGATTAGCTTCATTCAAGTCATAACAAAATATAAGAAAAAGGTTCCGGACACCATATAACAACGCAAAATTTGAATAGTGAAGCACTTGTATTGTACATTTGGCACCCCATGATACATGTTTTGATAAATTAAGAATAGAAAAGGCCAACCAATGTTTTCATGTTCTTCAACAAAACAGATACGGAAAGACAAAGGTTTGTATACTGTAAAGGTACAAAACACATGATGTTGTTTGGTACTAGACACATCATGAAGGTCATGCTGTCATTAAAGCAATTTGAGTTCCCGTGAGCACAAAAATCAATGTCATGGTTCCTGAGAAAGATACTCAAATAAGTGGGCAGGTAGCTGGCTTTTCCGCCCAACAATCAAAATAGAGGCAAATCATGAAAGAGTTGCTGTGAAGATGCTATTACTAACAACAGAAAAGCCACAAATTTGTAGTCCATATATGAATTAATGTAAGCTTTGATCATGACTGCATCCACCTCAGCGGCTCCCTACACCCTTCTTCTTTTGTTGGGTTATGATATAGCTTAATATGGAGTAGAAGACGAGTTACATTTACCTTGAAAAGCATGCATCACATCATTTGGCAAAGATCCAATAGCTCGGCCTTCACCAACTTTTAGCTAGCTAGCATGTATGGAAATTGTACTCTTATGGGAGGAATTGACCTTATAAGATCTGAAATTGTACTCTTATGGGAGGAATTGACAAATAACCAAAGGTTTGCAGGGTAAAGGAAGCTAAGGAACTAAAAAGCTAGTGTAAGAGAGTAGGATTAAATAAGCTACTTTGAATATAGAAACGCTAAAGGTAAAAACTATAGTTAGTATATAATAATTACAAAGAAAATTAGTAGTTTGTCTACATGAAACCAAGTATGCGGATAAAAAATGTAGAAAAATAGAAAAAAAAATACTGAATTTAAACTTCAATATACATTTAAAACGACATCGAGCTGGGTAGAAATATTTGCGGCTAAAATATTAAAAGAAAATGGTGTAGATGTAAAAAGAATAGGAGCTAGTATAATAGTAAAAAAGTTTGTGTTCAGGGAGTAAGTTACATATGTTATCAGTGCATATGCACACCAAGCAAGATTACATGAAATATTAAAAGGAAATTTGAGAACATATTGGCATGCTTGCTACAAGAAATCATGGACACAATATGTTCAACCCTAAATAAGCATGGAGCTGGCGAGTTCTGGACTTCGACCACCATCTTTATTATCATCATCAAAGCCTTCTCTCAATCAAAAATGGGGTTGGCTATGGAGCATAAGAAAGCTCCATAAAAAATTAAAAGTTTTATCAACTTGACGTCAACCTTCTATTTCAGTACCAAACCCCTAGCCAAAACAGATGTGAACATAGAGGGACATGCCATAAAACCTAGAGAGTCGGTTTGCAGGTCGGTTGGCAGGTAGATTACCCTACTTTTGGTTTTGCAGTTTAAGCTCGTGCAACCAAGGAGCAACCTCCAAGTTCTCCTAGACCATAAAGAATCTAGAAGAAGAGGTAGAATGATACAATCTGCTAGAGGTGGTTGCATTCATCTCTATGGCAGATTAGGCCAAAAAGTGAAAAGGAATGATTTCTCAATTCTTGACTTCAGCCACCACTATAGAAATTACGAAACTGATACTACAAATGTGGTTAGTCTTGTTACGACCAGCAATATCCAATATTATATCGTTACTACTGAAAATCACACTATATGTGTTATCATCCCAATAGCTCAATTGCAGTACAGGGACCTTTGATACAGTAGTCATTGAGTTGTATCATTTTGATCAAAATGTTTCCATTACTTGTGCAATTGCATTTGGTGGACAATATTGACATTGGTGAACGTACATAATCACGGATGTTGCAAAGGTAATTTCTAAAAAGCAGAAATCCTACAAGCAATTTATCCATTTCAGTTTAAAAGATAAAGTTAATACCACAACATAATCACAACAATGAATATCCGCTCTTGGAATTTATGAAAGGAAAACACCAATAGTCAGTAGTTCAGAAAGGAGCTGACTTAGAAGACTTTTCAGCATGTTGCTTCTACGATTCATGTGTTTTAGAAAAGGTCATGGAAGTAATCAACCGGAGGTATAAAGAAAATTCTCTGCTTGTGTAATTGTAGTAGGCTCATTGGCGGAGCCAGCATAGGCCCAGTGGGGGTGTCGTGTGACCCCACTCAAAAAATTTATTATATATATATATATATATATATATATAGTTGGAAATAAAAAAAATTAATCTTATTTTTCCTTGAGGAAGAAAACAATATTTATTTTTTATAAGACCCTAGGATGACAAGGTTCATGACTAAAATGGTAGGATCCAAGTATGAATTTTAAGATGCACTAAATCTCCTCGATCAAATGGTCAAAATTGATAGTGACACGAAAATTTAAGGTTCTGATTATATTGGATTAGAATTAATGTACACTTTAATACCAATTGTATTTTAAAAAAGAATAGAAAAAATGAGCAGTTAAAATAGAAAAACTAGAATAGACGACCAATGTTAGGTATAGAAAATTAGATTTGTGACTAATTTATGCAATTTTTTCCTCTAAATTATTATTATTATTTTGAATTAAAAAATTTCTAGTCGATTTTGACCCCACTGTATCCAAATCCTGGCTACGCCACTAAGTAGGCTCCTTCGTTGCACGCAGTTAACTGAATGACCGAGACAGTAGGTCTACCCACCTGACAACTTGCTTCTTATGTTTTATGATAAGGCCCTCTCTTCCAATAGAAACCTTGGTTAGGAACTGGCCACCACCATAGGGTGTTGACCTCGGGTTGATAGAACATAAAAAAATGTCAATTCTTTTGTGGAGCTTCATCTGCTCCGTAGCAGCTTCATCTGCTCCATAGCTAACCCCATTCTGATGGGAGAAGGTTTTGATGATGATGATGACAACAATGGACACTTTGATTCAAGGATAACCCAAAGGGAAAAATCATATAGCAAAGAAGATTTAGATGCTCATTTTGGAAAGAAAAAATATTAGTTATTGTGGGCTATGGGTATAGAATTGGGTTTGAAAGGGGTAATGATATCCTTGATTTTGCATTTTCGACCATGTAATAGTAAATATTTGTTTAGAAAAAAGAAATTTTTAATTACGTTAAGAGTGGATCTAGTATTAACAAAGTAGAATTCCTTACTAAGCATTTAGATATGTTAGCATCTAAAGATAGTGCGCAAGTGAAGATATTGCACCATTTCCCCTTATTGCTGCCTTACATCAAGGATCAACATTACTTACCTCCTTGTGTTAGATACAGATAAGAACTATTGTGCGTACCCAAGATGAGACTCCGCAAGTTTGCAGAGGATATTGTGTCAGATGATAAAAGTAGAGGAGGCTTCAATTCTAAAATATAAATTCGGCTAGAATCTAAAGGGTCTAAGGGTTTTATAGTCAGTAGGATGAAGACAGTGTGTATGAAATGTAACTTCAACCATTAGTCAGAAATGAGGAGTCTATATATTGATGGCTAATATTATACCTAAGAGTTATAGTTTTCAATATTTAGGACAATCAATCATCATGATGAAGGAGAATGAGAAAGATTCAAAGATGTTGTTCATAGGATTAAAAAGGATGGTTATGTTTGTGAAAGAAGGATTCCCTTTGATTTTGAAAGAAAAGGTCTATAAGACAGCTTGTACAAAGAGTCAAAAACTATCACCTGTTAAATGCTTATGGCAACCAACTTACTATTAGAATTTTTTAATTTTTAAGTAACAATACATGATTTTTATAAGGTTGATATGAACTTATGAAAAGATTTCAAATTGCAACAAGGTCATCAAAACAAATTATAGAATTGATCAAACGAAAAGTTGTTCACTGTTCAGAAAAGAATAATAACCAAAAACAAAATCACCTCACAAGCTGAGAATTCTAAGTTATGTGTGTCAATCTTTTTGTGTAAAAATAGGCAATTGCATGACAGATTTGAATAATACTTCATCCAGATAACTAGACATAAAATCTTGGAAGCAATATGTACAATAGGACCATATTGGATGCATTTTGTGCGTAACTCCCAAATCAATAAAACCTGTATCCATATTAAATCCCAATATCCGTATATGTGCAACATACTCCTAATTTGGTGTTATATAGTATTCTATCAGTGTAGGATACGTATTGGACACTCAAAAATACACTAGGACACTGATTATAGTTTCGAGTCTGCCTCTTTGTGCTTGTATCATGTCATATTGTATCTGTGTCATGTCATATTTGTGTAATATAGCATAAAATGATCAAAAGGATAAGTGCCAAATAAAAGAGACAAAAGGATAAGTGCCAAATAAAAGAGAGTAAGATTCTAAAACCAAAAAAATCATCCCAAATGGTTGCCAGAAAATTTGAATGCTTGGGAGGTCAAGGGACAAGCATTTCAACGAAGTGAATCAAACACGAGAGACATTCAATGTGAAGACAAAATAAACATAAATGAGCATAGCAACATGTCGTAACGATTGAATTGATTTCAAACATTTAACTGCACAAGTTGAACTGTCATAGGAAAGACTGCAAAATTGAAACTAGCATACAAAAATGCACAGAACATAAAGTTGGGAAACATTTGGATACAAGGAGAGAACTCTTATTAAAAAGTAAAAGAATGAAGCAAGTGTGGATAACTAGTTACTAGATGTAGCAGTATATTGGTCTCACTCGATTCTCAAAACTATCATCAGATATATCGACAACTCCAATTTAATCACATGATCTGGTTAAGCTTACAAATAACAAAAGACAGCACAGTTCACAACTTCGATAAATCAGTTAGGGGGGGAATGTTTTCTTCTTGTTTATAAATCATAACAATTTGAGAGCGGTTTCTGCACGACATGATAACAATTTGAGAGCGGTTTCTGCACGACATGATATATGAAACAGAATACTCAACATTCTCTGTCATCTGAAGATTGTAAATTGAAGCAGTATTAGTAACTTACATCAGCAGAAAGCGGATCAATTAAATCAACACCAGCAATATCCACAGAATGACGTGGCTAGAAGTCCACCACAACCAGCATGAACCATAGAAGGACCACAAGAAAATCCACGTCTCTTTTGTTCCTGTAATGCAAGCCAGCGGTAGGATCCATCGCCACTATTCATATCCAGACAAACATCAACCATTGAAGTAGATTGTTGGACTAACAAGACCATAGCATCAAGAAGATCCCGAAGAGGTTGCCTTTGCCCATGAATGCTCAGACCATCATCATTCAATGTATTATGAGACAAAGATGACAAATTATCTGGAATTCGTGCATTTGAGGGTTTTGTCACCTTAGGAGCTCCAACAGAGCGCCAAACACCAACCCGTGTGGTAAGGGGTCCATCAAGCATCTCTGCATCGACATCACCAGCTATTCTGGCTGGTATGGGATCTTTCTTCTTTACCACCTCCAGAGTAGCAATGGCTTCACTTGAGCCTACATCTAGAGTTACACTTCCATCTAGTTTGCTGAAGCCAAAAGGAACTTGTTTGCTAAGAGAGACTAGTGTGTGCCTGATACGACACATAGCAGCCTGGAACATCATGCATTCAACTTCTGTTGCAAGCACCGTCTTCAGTGATAACAAAAAATGTCCTGCCTCAAATGTGTGCCCATTTTTCTTTTGGAGAGTCGAGTTAGAATTTGGTGAATTCAGCAAACTGGATAGTGAAGATGGTGTCCTCCCTTTTTTCAAAAATATGTCATTATTCAACGATCTCGTGTGTACTTTTTTGGCCACATTCTGTACATGTTTGTATAATTCAGCACATGGATCAGAATCCAGAACTGCAGCACCTGACTTTACTTTAACAGATGTTTCAAAATTTTCTTCCGATACGTCCTTTAAAGGAGAAGGTGGTGTCAAGCTATATACATAAGCCACAGAAGTAGACTTCAAGCTCTCAACCCTTTTAGATCTGGGCAAGTAAGGACATTTAAAAATTGAACTGGAAAACTCGCTAGAAGGAGCCTCAGCTGCTGCGAATTCAGGTGCAAGTGTCATCATGGCTTCAGCTTTTGTCAGATAATCAAACTTACCTGTTAAGGGTGCTGAAGTAGTGACTCCTGCAATAGATGATCTAGAATCCATCTTATAATCTGTAGTTTTGCAGCAAGTATCCTCTGTAAATGCTCCAGATGGCAAGTTATGGCCTTCACCAGATGTAAGAGGAACAGGTGAAAGGTTCTGATCTATAACATCCATTCCTCCAATAGGACCAACACTGACATCTCCAAAATCATCAGATGGAATCACAAGGGCTTGAGACTCAGCAGTTACTGGAGGCTAAACAGGAAGAGCGCTTCATTTAACAGAATGATCTGTAGAATCACTTGAACAGAAACTACTGTTTGCAGAAACGAAAAAACACGTCCTTTGCCATATTAAAGTTTCAAGTTATGTATTTAGACAAAGTAACAAGACAGTGCGAACGGTAATTATATGCAATGTAACTGCTGGTGACAAATAACAGATTATTTTAACAAGGATTATCCGGAAGGGGGTAAAGCAATACATAAACATAGACTTGCCAAAACGCATATCAAGGTCACAATTTGTTAAATGTTCTTCGAATTCACTGGGATACTACTAGATCTCTTCTGTTTAAAGGAAATCTTTGCAGTAAGAGAAAATAATACTTTAAACTTGGAGAGCAAAATTGTTTATAATAAAATAATACTTCATATGAGTCGAGCTTCCCTAACAAAATAAAGTAAAGCTAGCATCAGTTTGCATCATTCACATACTAATCCTCAATGTTGTTATGACTTCTTTAAAATTGACATAAGTCAAGCTCACCTTCTCTTACATTCCCTAACATGCTTTTTTGATTTAAGTCTGAAACTAAATATCTTCACCCATTCCTTCCCTTTTGTCAATAAATTTGTTCCAAATGATGGAATTTACATCAAAAGATCAAAGTGCCGGTCAGATTTTTTGTTGATTAGAAACAGGATGGTTGACAGCCAGTTAAAAAATTGTCAGTTCTTTTGAGTAGCTTTCTCATTTTCCAAAGAATTTTTTGAGTAGCTTTCATTTGGCAACAGGGTAGTTGACAACTGTAGTGTAGGAGAAGGTTAGGAGGATGTGGATGTAAACTGGATGGTTCCAACTTCGAGGATTGAAGATCCTAATGAACCTGGATATGACATATATTAAGCCACGGAAAGAAAAGTGCAATGTCATCTTAGTAAGAAAGACTTCATAAGCTTCGGCTCTTGTGAGAACAAAACCTTATGATATTTTCCTTCTATGTCAACAAAATTTAAACCCTTTCTTTGGCACAGTTTTCTTTTACGTTGTGCATACTTATACTTAGACATGGTACAACATTTTTCCTTCTTAGTCAACATCATTCAAACCAAGGAAGCATGGACAATTCAAAAAATGGTGATGTCTGCCATGTAGAACATGCATTGATCGATACATGGACATTCTACAATATAGGACAAACAAAATTGTTGTTGTATCCTTGTCAGCATGTCCCTATTGTGTATCAGTGTCCATGCAACAGAAAATAAAACCCTTTTTGGCATAGTTTTCCTTCTTTACAACATTTTAGCATGGATACTACAACACAAGAAAACGATGATACAGAAATCTTGAGAAACTAGGATATGATATAGCTAAAATACGATACGGTAGTGTTATAACTACGGCGGGTTATAATTACGACACAAAAATATGACGATACAGAAATCTTAAGAAACTAAGATATATACATCTAAAATACGATATATGATGGGGTTATAATTGCAACCCTTCATCTAAGGTCTAGGATGTGCTAGGAAGCCTATCTGACATATATCATTGGAATATCGGAGTATCCAAGTCTCCAAAACAATCCCCTACAAGTACAACCCACAATCTATGTATCCATGCAACATATAGAAATAGTTGAGGTAATAGAAATAGTTGCAAATAAGCAATCGTCGTACTGAAAACTATGTTGGCTTTTGGCTGATAATCATCCTCGTGTGATGTTAGAAAAGTGGTTTCATTTGGACAATATCAGTTAACTGAGAAATGAGGGACGGATGAAACAGTTTTCAGTAGGGAACTGTTAACTGGATCAACTGATTCAATTCCAGACAAAAGGGACACCTGAATACAATCTGCTCAATGGCGTTAGAGATTGACCAATGAGCAGTATGCCATCTTTTTGCATGACCAAGACCTTGTTCGGTGCCAACAATGTGTACCCCTTAAAATTCACAAAATTCAATTATAACTGACAATCCACGACCACTGAGATTAAACGTTTACAGAATATATATGCTCTATTATATGCAAATATTAAGCCAATATCTTTAGAAATGAAGAATCAAGACTTGTACATAGCCAAAGTGCCAAATAGGGGGGTGTGGAAATAAATGAAAGTTACAATATAAATTGAAGTAATCCTATTTCCCTTCCCAAGCTTCAACCTAATCCATAAGATATGCTCATAAAGTATGCTAATGTCAAATGTTCTGTCTCAGTTTTTAACAAATAAAATCCAATAGAGTATATACAATACAACGATCAATTGAATCACCATGGAAGAGAGAATACCTCACCAAAAGTGAGAACATCATTTTCAAAGAAGTCACCAAAATCTCCAAACTCGGACATAATCATTTGAATGTTTATACCAAAGCCTCTGTCGACATCATCCCATTGCGACCCTAGATTTACTAGCCCTACAGAAGCTGAATTGGTTGCTTCAGAAATATCCTGGACAGCCATAGATGAAATTGTGCCAGCTTGATCAAATGCGTCTGTTATGCCTATGCGAGGACGCTTAGAAACCTAGAACAATGAAATGGAGATCACTCATTGATTAATTAATAAAAGAATAAGTCTCGTTTTATATGAAATAAAAACTATAGAAGATCCAAGTATTTGCAGCAATCCAGCTTACATAGATATTTGCAGCAATCCAGCTTTTATAGATATAACAAGACAAATGTAAGTAGTTCAAAACCTCTTGTTCATGATGACAGATATACTTGCAAGTCCTTTGTGGAAGCCTTCTTGGCTATGTTGTTAGTATCCTATGATACATGATATGTTTCTTATGATACGATATACTACCAGTTTATGGTTGATACAATACGATACATATAGGCTGATAGGTAGTGTCGGTTTTTTTACTTGAGTCATGTAATGTATACTAAGAATATGGATTCTGGAATTAGATAGACATGTAAAAATGAAACAAATAAAATATTTATGAGAAAGTTATATTAAATCATGTTCCTATATGGATTTAGAAGCATAGACCTAAACTCCTATCATACGACACACGATACGATACACAAGCAAATCGATACATGATATAACAAGTTGACAACCTAGCTTGTTAGTATGTCTCATGATTTTTGATCCAAGGTCGAGAAATGAAGAGGGTGTTTCACATATATGCCTAACAAAAGAGGTCTTAGGAGTGTATTTGGAAAGGCAATGGTGAGAAATTGAAGATAAGCTTTTCGCTCCGAGATGAATGTAATTTTAAGGGTCATACAAAAATTTTCGAATTACTTCTTACATGTTTTGGTTCCTCTGAGTCTAGACTTTAAGTAATCATTAGAAGGTTTAAACAGAGGTTACCGTAGTTATTATTCTTTAACTGTGCAATGTGCAACTGCCAGTAGGTGGAATTACTTGACATTATAAATCAGAAGTCAAATGGTCACGGATGTATTTTATGCAACCCTCCATGAAGACCTTCTCTTTGTTTATGTTTTACTGCATATAATGACAAGGATCAAAGATTTTATTGAAAGAAATTGAAGTCTGTTTAATTCAACTAAATACTGGTTCATATATCTCCTATGCCTTATATATTACTATAAAATGATGGCATGAAATCTTGTGTGGCATTTCTCATGCCAAGGGAACCAAAAAAGAGCCATAAACAAGGCGACAAAGCGCAAGGTGCAATAAAGCTTGAAGCATTAATTTCAAGAGAAAAACAACAAATAAGCCTTTGTATCACATATTTTGTGGTAAGCTTCAAAGAAAAAAGATAGATATTTTCTATCAATAAAACAATAACTTTAAATTTCAACTTGCTATACGTTGCAGATCCATACATGAAAAAAATAAAATAATATAAAAAAGATGTTTGAATCTTGGAGCACTTTGTCATAAGATCCAGTGCCGTGATACCTTTTCCCTTGACACATTGCTTTCTAGCAGTCAGTGGCTAGTTCAAATAAAACAGACAGATAAAAAAACGGGTCATGGATAATCCTATGGTGACTAATGAGGACACTGATGCCCAGTATCACCTCAGGTGGAGGATGCTATCAGGCTCATGATCTCATGAAGATTCAAGGAGCAGAAGCAATAATCTCAAGACACACTGGCATTCTAAATATACAAAATCTTGAACAGATGAATACATAAGTGCCTGAAGAAAACAAAGAGAAGTTGCATATTGGCGGAGACTGATGTATCTTCGAAAGTTTAAGCCATTTGCATGGATTGCGGATAAAAATATAAAAATACAGTACTACAAGCACCCATTTTGGTTGTTCATGTATTCTTTGACATATTCAAGTCTCAGACACAGACATCATATGGTCGTGTCATTGATTACGGAGGAGCTATGCTTCCTAGGACGTCATAGGCATTAAGAAAGTGTAAGAGCATGATCTGTTTTACTTTGTCCTTGACAAGTTTTCTATTTTTGGACAAATAATATCTTAATAATGATCAGATTAAGGGTGGCAGTTTGGGTCCAACCCCGCCAACCCGTCTTCTTAGAGGGTTTGGGTCAAGGCTAAACGGGTCCAGTATCAACAGATCAACCCGCATAACCAGTTAAAGCCATAAATGATTATATAAACTTATGAGCTTACATTATCCCATCCATTTTATTAAAAAATGTATAGAAACTAGAAACCCTTACCTGTAACAGGACTGACAAGGCTTTCCTTCATCATTTCTAGAAGCAATTACAATCATTTCTAGAAGCAATTACACAACTGGAACTGATCATCAATGACCCCAATTAAAGAACTGAACTCTCGTGCGAACATTTATCAATACATTCTAGCCCATTGCGGACACTGACACATGAATCAATATTCAGTTCA
>JANAVB010019439.1:0-53692 GCA_029216955.1 Iris pallida
TGTTCCATGTACAGAACCTTTTTCATGTTCTGGCCAATTGGCAGAATGAAGCTCTGCCAATTGGAATAGTTAGATTAGTTAATTGTGTATTATTGTGTAGGTTCTTTAATTAATTAATGTATTGCTTATTAGTTATTAGTTGTGGAACTATATAAATTAGATTAATAACGAATAATTAGTGTATTATTAACTTTTAATAAATATTAGTAATATAAATTATTAAGGTATAATTATATGGCAAATTAGTTTATTTAAGAATATTTGTCATTTTGGTTAATTATTATTAAGAGTAATTAATTATTGGTAATAAATTGGTATTTGTATTTTCTATAAGTAAATAGTTTCTATAAAGGTTCTTATAAAAAAAAAGGCATTTAGAAAATTATATGAGTATTCTATAGCTAAAAGGTAATTATTTATATTATTTTCCAAAAGTTTATAAAAGTTAGTAATTATTCTATTTTATCAAATAAATAGTTAAAATAAGGTTTTGCTATCAAAAATGATTTATTTATTAAATATTACAAGGATGACTTTTAGTAATAAGTTTTATTAAAATATTATGTTCATTATATATATAGTTTTAGTTAGAAAATTAGCCCTTTACGAAAAATGATATTTTTGGTTCTAAAATAGTATTTGTTGTTTATAGTCAGAAAATGGTTGCTTTATAAATAGACTTTCGTGCATAAATGATAATTTCCATACAATATCATAATAATATAAATGAAGTAACTATTCCCTTATTTTGGTAATGATAGTCAAATGTGTATTTTTCTTTAGTAAGAAATTGTATTTTTGCACATTTTGGTAATTGCATAAAAATACTAATTTCTATAATACGATTAAATAATGATTTTCTTACCCTTAATTATTATGTTAAAAATTTATATTTTTACTAAAACGATTATTTTGTAACTTAGTAGCTAAAATATAAATATTTTTTAACGTTATTAACAAAATTATGTTATTTTCAACCCGACCAGACTTTGCCCTCATTAACTAGTTGGCGTTACCCTTAAGGATTAGAGTGTAATTATTTCTAGCTGCTGAACCTGGTGTTACGAATCTGTAGGTTCGGGACCCTAAACCTTAGCGGTTATCTACTGGTTGCTGCCAAGTCAAGGAACTATCAAAGGCAAGTACATTTTGTGTTAGTTTACAATTATTTAATAATCGTTTTATTGCAAGTTTAAACCACGATGCAACACGGAACTCTCTCTGAGAGCACTGACTGTAACTACTGTAACTGTTTGGGGACTGGGGGAGTAGTGTAATGAGTATGACCACATCCAAAGTAATAATTTAGAACTGTATTAGCTTACCCCTCATACACACGGGGATAAGCCATATCATTCACTGTACAACTCAAGCCGGTCATATTTATTGCCTATTCACATCACAATGTTTTAACTGCTGGAGAACTGTTTATTTTCAAATTGTTTAAAAGTGCATGATTCTATTATTATTTCAATTGTTAGATTATCATGAATTGTACTTTGCTCCCTCCTGACTGGAGACAACATTTTTAGGTGACATTGAGGATGCTGAGCTATTGTACAATAACTACTATGACCCGGTTTTATACCCTGTGGTGTTGACGGAGTCCCCTTTGGAGGACACATGACCTGAGGCCGACGAGCCGACCACTTAGCTAGTCGTTTCCAGTTTTTCTAGTTTTGTTGTTTTGGAGTTTTGTTAATTTTGAATTCAGCAGTTTATTTCAGTTCTTTCATTCCTAGTTGTACTTTTCAAATGTTGAATAAAAGTTTTAAAATTTTCGTATATTGAGTTGTGACAAATGTATAGATGTTGTTGTGAATACCTGCATATAGAACAGCTTACTGCCGCCGTCTCACAACGGTGTAGGCTGGGCATGATCCGGTTCGACCCAATAATTTGGGATCGGGTCGTGACAGTTAGAATAATGGATGTTGTCTAGGTCTTTCCTGTATGCCTTTATCATTGCTTTGTTTTTGTTATCATTATTTCAACTTTCTCTTATGATGTTTTCATAGTTGAGCTTTTTGTGGAACTGGAGTCTTCTCTGTTAAACCATCATATTTCTTCCTCATCTCCATGATTAGTTGCATGCCTATGGTAGGTAATTTTAATTAACAGTCAGAGCTGGCTTGTTTTCGTACCATAATCTGTGCTGGGTATTTGCATATCAATACCCATGCCAGGATAGTTGTAGCATGTTATTATTATAGCAGCAGTGTAACTTTCTATCGCTATATTATTGTTGCAATAGCTACAAAAGTGATAAATTGACCCTGATACAGACTTTTTCTCGTCTTGAACTAGGATCTTCTCTCACGCTTTTGAGAATCTGAAGTAGAAAGCATCAGGAAGAGAGTATAGTTGAGAAAATAATACTTTATTGCCGCCCAATAAATCTGTATGGTTGTGCGATGGGATATGTGAGAAAGATGGAAGGGAAACAGAAGAGATGTAGTTATATTTAACCCTTTTAAGTAATCAGGGGAGAATTTTTGTTTCTCTCTCTCTCTCTCTCTCTCTCTCTAACTCTGTTTTGGTAGCCAACAAGGGAAATCAATTACCTGGGTTTTTTCATCACTTCATCTTGAAGAAATGCAGTCGAGTGGAATGTGAAGAAAAGGAGAAATCTAAGTCTAGGACTTTTTCCCTTTGTTTGGTTGGTGAGTCAAGTGAAAGAGGACGAACCAGGGAGAAAGTTCAGGCTGTTCTCCAGGTGATATGTTGGAAACTTTTATTAATATAAATCAGTAAATTTGACTTAAGATTGTACTTTTCTTTAAACTCCTTCGATTTTCTTCCATACTTTCTATACAGTCCATGGTAATTTATGGGGTAAAAGTTGTTGCCCACTAATTAATGATATGCCAACACCAAGTCAGTCCCCCTTAATACCTCTTACTATGTTCATGTGATCGGATTTAAGTCCTCCCCAGATCATTTTAGAGAAGAATCATCAAATTCTTGGTACATATTGCATTCTTATCCTTGTCATTGAGGTTAACCCCCAATCTCATTAAATTTTGAAATTGAGGTCCATACCTTTTGCATATACCTTGAATCCATTAACTAGGTCCTTCATGATACCACATGAGTATTGAGTGTCCAATGTGTCCCATCTGTAGGTAAAATTTGTTATTAACGAACTTTTAACAATATGATACCTATTAGGTTTACCAGAAAGATTTCCTATCTGTAGGTAAAATTTGTCCTATCTGTAGGTAAAATTTGTCTCCCATAAACTTTTAACAATTTATCCTATCTGTAGGTAAAATTTCCCCCTTCCCATAAACTTAACACTGGCTTTGTCTCCCATCTCTACCTCACCTCCTTGTCTAAAACCCGTCTCGAAAAACCACATTGCGATCAATCAACCCATACTAGTTTAGGTTTACCAGAAAGATTTGTGTGTGGGAGATAGTGGCAACGATTATGTTATAGCACAATGGTGGTCACGGTAGTGATGGTGGCAGCAGCAATGATGATTATATGGTGGCTGGTAAAAAGGAAGATGACAGACTAGATTTCTCTTGGCAAACAATTTTGTTATATTTTTTTTTTTTTACAAAGTATAGGAACCAAATTGTAAAAAGTACATGAACTTTGTATGTGAACTTAATGCAATGTGTAGTGCCATTTTGGTCTTTCATTAGTCTGGCTGTTGCATGAAATCCAGTCAACAAATCAAGATAAATGGCAGGGAGTTGCTCACCTGAGAGAGTATAAAACTGGGGAGTCCTTATTTAAGTTTGGATTCCTTGAGGGGGTTTCCTTTAGTTTAACCCAAAAAATTTATGAAATGCCCAAAAAACGAAAAAGTTTTATGAAAAACCCACCGCACAATAACATTTCATCGCGTGCCCAAAATTAGCAAAAAATATATAAAGAGGGTTCCGAATGACCTTTTTGCCCTTCCTTCTAATTTATTGAAAACACCCACGAAACTACTCTTAAAAAAAACGTTTCGATACTTCATCTTCTTCCATACGCTGCTCACTTTCGAATCTAGGTTTTCTCATCAAAAATCTTCAGAAACTCGTCGAAAAATTTCGAAAAGACCGAGACAAACGACAAAAGTGCTAAAATGGAGGTCCAAACATCATTTTTTTACGATTCTAAAATTTCGGAAGGCCGTCTAACGGAGAAGCGGTTAATCTCAGGCTCCTCGAAGATACGCTCATTTTGGGATAAACCGGGCCTCGTTTCGACCTCCCAGTCAAAAGTTATGGTCCTTCAAAGTTTCAACTGACCATAAAATGCAGGAGAATGGTCATTCTCCGTGTTAGAACACGAAAAATGTTAATTTCGCATGAGGGTGGCCATTCTCCGTGTTAGTAACACGGAGAATGTCATTCTCCGTCTTAATTTACACGGAGAATAGTCATTCTCTGTGTTACTAAGACGGAGAATGGCATTCTCCGTCTTAATTTACACGGAGAATGGCCATTCTTCGTGCTAAATTACACGGAGAATGGTCATTTTCCGTCTTAATTTACACGAAGAATGGTCATTTTTCGTGTAATTTAGCACGGAGAATGATCATTACAGTGTTAAAACGCAGGAGAATGGCCATTCTTCGTATTAGAAACACGGAGAATGCCATTCTCCGTGTTAAATAAAACGGAGAATGGCCATTCTCCGTGTAATTTAGCACGGAGAATGGCCATTCTCCGTGTTAAAACGTAGGAGAATGGCCATTCTCCGTGTTAGAAACACGGAGAATGCCATTCTTCGTGTTAAATAACACGGAGAATGGCATTCTCCGTGTTAATTTATACGGAGAATGGTCATTTCCAGTGTTAAAACGTAGGAGAATGACCATTCTCCGTGCTAAATAACACGGAGAATGACATTCTCCGTGTTAAATGCAAGGTTGTAAAAGGCGCTAGGAGGTAGGCGGGCGACCACCTACCGCCTAGCGTCTAGGCGGCCTTCTAATATTAGGCGGTCACCGCAAAAAACATAGGAATTAAAATATGCTAAAGTGAAAATTATACTCCAAATTTAAATTTTCTCATAATAAGTAAACAAAGTCAAATTCATAGTTCAAGACAAAATAGACAAGACTACAAGTTCAAACATAATTCAAGTAGCTAACAATATTATAGCAACAAATAAGAATATCTCCTCTCTTTCTTCTAAGTGTCCGTCGGCATGGATCCCACTTCTTCATTTTTATAATCAACAAAAGCCATAGAAGGACCATCAGATTCACACTTAATGTCCTCATCTCCTTCATCTTCGGTTTCTGATTCAACTTGTTATGACACAACATTTCTGCTACTTCTTCTAGGTTGTAAGTAGTCGTCCGCACCTGATGCTTGTCCAACCATTGCCCAAGTAAGTCCCTCATGTGGTCCACTATCATCTTCTTCATCATCTCCACCCTTTACAACCCATCCTTGAGTATGGATTGGCTCACTAGAATGTAGTACATCATCTGTCACTTCTCTTTTCTTCTTGTTTATAAGTTTTGCATTAAATTGCACATAGACTAGATTGTTCAACCTTTCCACATCTAGCCTATTTCTCTTCTTTGTATGTATCTACATAAAAAAATATAAACTACAAAGTTAGATATTGCAAGGAAAGATCTAGTTGTTAAAGAACTAATTATAATTATATTAAACTTACCCCTTCAAAGGTGCTCCAATTTCTCTCACATCCGGAAGAACTAGTTGTTAAAGCTAGAATTCTTTTTGCAATTTTCAACAAGTTGGGAGTAGAACCTCCATAGTTTGACCACCAAAGTACTATTGATCAAAATAAATTAGTAGCAAATAAAATTTCAATGAAACTTAAGACAAACATTTTTAAATAATTATACCTGGATTATACTTGTCATCATTGTTTGTACATCCTTTTAGTGCTAAGGCTCTTCCAAATGAACCCTCTCTCATCTTGTATCTTCATAGCTCCTCATTCATGATTCGATCTTGCATGTCCAAATCGTCGGAGAAGAAAGTCTCAACACATTGTATAAGACCATCATTAAGTGTTGGATCATCAAAGCTACTAGTATCCTTATATGCATAATAAGAATTTAGTAAGTAGCCCACCAAATGCAAGGGGCTATCAAGACGGCCGGTGGCTTTTGAATCGATGATTTCAATGATCGGCCTATAGCTCATCTCATTGTTTTGAAACACAATCTTTACTTGTTCTCTTACTTGCTTGAGCTCCCCGTAAATAAAAACCATTGATGGCTTCTTATCTCCATCGGTCAATCTAAGTAACTTGACTAATGGAGCAAACAATCGCAAGTATAGTGCTACACCCGACCAAAAGCTTGCACTTACCACAATGGCATAGGCTTTCTTTCCTTTTGCGGTACCATGACACAATTTGCTTGATTCCCAATCAGAAGAACCCACCATTGCATGAAATTGATGCTTCTTCTCAAACATACTTTGCAAAGTCAAGAATGCCGTTGCAAATCGAGTCACACCCGGTCTCACTATGTCACGTCTTTTTGTATATTTTCTCATCATAGCCAATGTCCTATGATGAGAATAAATGAACACTGTGAATGCCTTTGCTTTGTCGGTCACATCTCTGAACTTCGGAATTTTAGCAATCCCTTCAAGCATAAGATCTATTGTGTGAGTGGCACACGAGGTCCAGAAAATAGTAGGCCTCTTCTCCTTCAATAACTTGGCGGCCGCCATGTTGTTCGACGCATTATCCGTCACAACTTGAACTACACTTTTGGGCCCAATTTCTTCAATGCACTTGTCAACATAATGGAATATATATTTTCCAGTGCGTGCATCTATTGAAGCTTCTTGTGAAGAATGAAAACTTGTACCTTAAGCAAAAATATATGAATTTTACCATTAAGCAAAAAATATATGAATTTTACCATTAAGCAAAAAATATATGAAATATACCATTAAGCAAAAAAAACATCATACCTTCAATACAATTGACGCACATGTTCATGATACTCCTCCTCTTACGGTCGGTCCGAGCGTCGGTCATAACTGAACAACCACTTTTAGTCCATTCTTCTTCATGCTTCTTGAGTGACTCTTTAGTTTTCTCCATCTCTTTCTTCAAAAGTGGTTTCCTCAACATATATTGACTTGACTTCCGATAACCTGGACCGAATTGACCAACCGTTTCAATAAACCGATCAAAACTATCAAGGATAATAGCATGGAAAGGTATGCCGGCCTCATACATCCACTTAGCCAAATATTGATGCACAGCTTCCGTCTTTTCTTTAAATAATGTCTCATTCATATTTGTTGTCTTAGCCTCTTTGTCGGATTTGCCCCACTATCGGAATTGATGGATGTAGCCCATTTGTCCATATCTCCAAGAAAATGTGGTCTTTTTCTTGATCCCACAATTTCAATTTCTTCTTCTTCATCTTGATCTTCAATTTGTACCTCTTCCCTTATGCTTTCCTCTTGTTTTCTCTTCTCCTTCTTCTTGACTTTGCTAGCTTCAATAGCCGCCTTGCATTTATCTTGATCTTCTTTCGTAGATCTCGGACATGAAGCCACATTTTCCTTAATATGACCTATATGTTGTTTGATCCTATAAATCCCTCTAGAACAAATTTTGCCACATAATTTGCATTTTAATTTGTCTAGATTTGTAGGATCAACCAATGCACCGTACTCCCATCCAATATCAGTAGAGGAACGCCGAAGCACCGATGAACTTGAAACGTTGACATTGTCAGAGGATGTCGTATTAGATCCACTTCCAGACATTTTTCTATTTCACGCAATAAAAATATGTTATATAAAATGAAAGCAAATCATATAAAATACAAGCAATATAATTTGCAATTTAATTTGTCTAGACATTTTTCTGTTTCATAACTTTTAACATTTTTTTTCATTCTTTACTATGTATGTGTGCAGCAGGCTAGCAGCACTGTGGAGTGTGGAGAACACTGCACTGTGGAGGAAAAAAAAGGGCCGGCGTCCAGCGTGACAGCGTCACTGAAGCCTGGAGAAAAAGAGAAAGAGAAAGAAAGAAAATTGAGAAAAATTTGTGTATATATTTCTATTCATTAATTGTGCAGGAGCCTCGATAAAAGAGAGAGAAAGAAAGAAAGAAAATTGAGAAGGAGAAAGAAAGAAAATAAAAAAAAGGAACCCTAATATGCTGCTCGAGTCGAGCCTGAAGAAGAAAAAGAGAAGAAGAAGAGAAGAGAAGATGAAGATTGAGAAGAAGAGAAGATGAAAGGTGAGAACCCTAACCTGTTCCTTCTTCCTCCTGCTGCTTCTCCTTCTTCCTCTGCTGCTTCTTCTTCCTATCTTTTGTTTCTTTTGCTGCTGCGGCTGTTTTTTTTTTGAAGAAGCTGCTGCTGTTTTTTCTTCTTCCTTCTTCTCCTCGTGTTTTTGTGGTGAAGCCTTTCGGGTTTCGGGCGGGTCCTGATCACTTTAAAAAAAAAGATTTCAAAAAAAAATTCGAACCCGCCTAGGCGGCCGCCCACCTGCCACGAGCAAGTCCGCCTAGGCGGCCGCCCCACCGCCTCGAGCGCCTAGGCGGGCCGCCTAGGCCCTCCTTTCTTCCTGGCCCACCTGGGGACCGATTCCGGCCCAAAGTTGGGCGCCACCGCGCCGCCCAACGCCTAGGCGCCGCCTAATCCCGCCTTTTAGAACACTGGTTAAATGACACGAAGAATGGTCATTTAAATGTTAAAACACAGGAGAATGACCATTCTCCGTGTTAGAAACACGGAGAATCGCATTCTCCTTGTTAAAAATGCAGGAGAATGACTATTCTTCGTGTGATATCGACGGAGAACAGTTGACAGAAACCTAATTTTTTATTTTTTTGTTTTGTGGAAAGAAATTTGACATGAATAAAGATTCAAGAGTTTTCGTTCTTCTTTCAAAACGATGCCAACTCTTATGGAAAAGAAGAAGAAGATCTTCTCTCCATAATTGACCTAATTGTCGGAAAAAAAGAAGAAGAAGAAGAAGAAGAAGAAGAAGATGAGCGATGATCGGAGTTCGACTGAAAAAAAAAGTATGGTGAACTACGAACGATCTTTGCGATCTCTGCTGAAGATGAAAGCAATGGAATTCAGATCTCTCGTGAAGAAGAAGAAGAAGAAGAAGACGGGAATCGCAATCCAGATCTGAGTTTGTGCGGAGGGATAGTTATGGTATTAATTTTGTAAACACAGAGCATCTAAAGGGAATCTTGGAATACTTAACGTGGAAATATATAATTCTGAGCATTTCATAAAACCCATCATGCGGGTAGGTTTTTCATAAAAACCAACACCGAAATTGGGTTTCTCAGCAATTTCGAGATTATTTTTTCCATTCCAATACATTGCTCCAACCTTTCACTAAAAGATTTGATATTCATATTCATTTACAGTGGTCTTTGGATGCAAATGCAACTGGTTGAAGTAGAAATGGTTTAGTACAAAATAAAGAAAAAAATGATAAATGTGAATACTGTCACTGGAAAGAAAGCATGTGCAGCTAACTGTCATTATAAAGTAAATATGTTAAATTGCTTCAGTGATGTCATCAATAAAAGAACAAGAATGTTGAAATGAATATTTTACAATATTGGTCAAGTAGGATATGGCAGCGGATTCAGCAAGCTTTGTTCTCAAAGTATGCGAGGAAATACAGTCAGTTTAGCTTGTCATATCGTTAAATAGGCCAGGAGGCCCAGTACCCTTTCCAGTTCAAGAACCCATGGTACAAGTCTTGTCTTCTAAGACCATCTCCAATGGGGGTTTCTATCTTCCCTATTTCTATGGAAGAAATCCATTTTAGAAAAAACTTCTCCCAATGGTAGTTTCTATCACCATTTCTATCCTAGGTGGCAATGATGTAGGATAGAAACTTTCTAGGAGGATTTCTACATGTAGAAACTCTCATAGAAATTCTCCTATCTCTCATGACAATTATTATTGGGCCCCACACCATTAAATTAGTCCTTTTACTATGTGACACAGAGAATAGAAATGGAGAACCATTGGAGAGCATTTTTTGTATGTGTACAATTTCTATGTAGAAACTCTTCCAACTAGGATATAAATCTCCTTAAAGTACAATGCCAAGTAGGATAAGAACTCAATTTTAGAAATCACCATTAGAGATGGTCTAAGTCATACGAGAAATTGAGGTAACCTATTTCAGATCCCTGTAGAATTAAGCCTAATTCCTTTCTCTGATGTTGCAATTTTATCTCTTGATCTTAGCTGTACATTTTTTAGAAATGTTATTTTTTGACTTTTAGTTCCTGTGTTTTATAGCTATAGCTATCATGATGCCCATGACGAACAAGTAGATGCGGCAGATAATGTTGTTCATGATGATAATAATGACGATAATGTGGAATGATACATACTTCTCTTCACAACAGGTGGTTGTTCCATAAATTTCTATGGTGCCTTGTTCCATTAAAATGTGTGATTTAGGATAAAGGATAGCTGAAGTTTCAAAGCAACATGCATGCTTACAATCATGGTTTAAAGTATCGGCCGATATCGATCCGATACGGTCGATACCGTTACGGTTTGGCATGTCCCGATCCGATACTGACCGATACTCGATACTGACCGATACCGACATTGAGGCTGTCATTTCCGGTCAATACAACAAAGAAAATTAAATGAAAAAGACAAATCAGCAAGGGTTTAAAGCAAAATAAGGTTGTAAAAGCATGTAAAATAAGAAAATCAATCTATTGTATGTAAACCAATCGGTAAGGGTGACTACTATTTCATTTAATTCCAAAACTACTAAGAAATAACACTGAAAATACTTCTAATTATGCCTAAATGTATAAAATATATATTTTTGAATGTGAATAATTTATTAATAATTATTTGTTTTCCGATACCAAAAAATCCGATCTCCGATCCGAAACCGCCGATACTACCGATATCGCCGATAGCAATACTCATAGGAATAGTCCGATACCGATACTGTGAACCTTGCTTATAATATGATGAGAGCATGCATCTAATGCACCAATTTTCTCATTATAGCATCTATTAAATGGATTTAGCAATCTATGCTGCCATATTTTGTCTATAGTCAAGAAACCACATTATACTTGTTTACTCGGAACAACTTGGGGCCTAATTCTTGTGATCATGGCCGTCCTTTTCAGGCCTGGTCCAGTAAAACTGCAGCAAAAAGGACAAAACCTGCATATCAATGACAACATCCAAGTGAAGTTTCTCTTATAATTACTATGATTGAAAAAGAAGAAAAAGAAGAAGAAGCATATCAATGACAATTTTCCATGCCACTTGCAGTTGAACTCTGGAATCATCTGGGTCTATATTCATCCGCATAGTGCATCGACTTAGATGCATCTTTTCAGACTAAATCACTAAAATGCAGCAAAAGGATGAAAGAAGCATATCAATGCCATTTTCAACGCCAGTTGCAGTTGAACTCTTGAATCATCAGACTCTAGAATCATCCTGATACTTCACTTATTTTGATCTACCTCGTTACTGGAGGATTCATGATTTAATCTTGACACATAATAAATAAAACTCCTTGTTTTCCCCTTGTTCGGGTGCTACTGTGGTTGATTTTGTTCAGCAACGAATTTCTATAAAGAATTGTTGGTTGAAGTAATTCACCATCCTGTTCTATATTTATCTTCTTCCTGGGAAGCACGAATGGCATGTGGGCAAGATTAATGGAGATGCACCTTATAATATACCACAGTTACTAGAGAATATATATCATGCAAATATAAAGTGAACGGTTGTTTGAAACTGAACTCCTTCGAAACAACAGATTGGGGTGTCACTGTTCAGGCTTCATATTGTTGGCTTTCACAGTAAAGATTCTATTGGACCAGATTTATTATTTGTTTGTAGGGAATGCTATTCTTTGTCTAGCATTTGCAGATTGCTGGAAGCGACTTTTACAAACCAATTGTTCGTGTATCTAAATGTTGGGATGAATTTGTTGTATGGTTAAGCTGTTAAGGTACTCGGAAGCAATTGGACAACCTAGAAACATTGAAGTACCTGACCATGATCTGGAGTTACGAATTACTGTCATATTTCTTGTAAGATTGCTGGAGGTGGTGTTGAGAATATTTGAATGCTATGCCCTCAGCCAGAAACATTTCCATGGATGGACAGTGCGTGTTGCATACTTCTACAGCATTATTGGAAAAATGGGTGAGATGTCCACAGCTCAATAAGAATATTATCTTTCTAGTCAGGAAAAAGTAGGGAAAAACCTATGTTGTCACAGGCGATGCCTAGGCGCGCAGGTTGGAGATGACTCGCCTCGACCTGGGAAAATTTTTTCTGGGTGAGGTGATGCTCGCCTAGGCGCCCGCCTAGGGTCGCCCATGAAAAAAAAAAGATCCGCCTAGGGCCTCCCATTTATACTTACTATCTTTATTTGATGTTGAATATTGGTTATTTCATCTTTTTGGCTTCTTATATTACTTTTATACTTATTGGTTGATGTTTATTGCTTATTAGTTATACTACATATTTGTTGTATAATTTTTTGATTAAAGAGCAGCGGATCCTGGACGGGCGCCTATGTGACGCCTAGGCAAGGCAGGTGGCATGTCGTCTCACTTCGCCTAGCATCCAGTACAACATAGGAAAAAACTGACATGATGCAACTTCATTATTATTGGTCAATGAATGGCCCCTTTTATTAGTCCATGTACCAGAGTATATCCTGAACTCTGTTATTATTGGTGTATGTATGCCCCTTCCAAATATATTATTAGTCGATGTATATTATTGGTCCTCAACAGAAAATAGTTTTTCTGCAGTTATTACTTATATTAATAATATATTTGGAAGAGTGGTCTGACTCACATTGGATCCTAAACCTGTTTACTCAGCCAGAGGTAGATAAGATTTTGCATTCTCGAGCAAAATCTGAGACATGAGGAAAAAAGAACTGTGGCATTAAGACTTCACTTCCCTTCTCCATTTCCTCCACTTCCTCTTCTTTCTGTAACTCAAACTCAAGAAGGTCCCCAAGACTTCAAACAATGAGTTCCAGTCCTCAGGACCAGAAGCCTCCCAATGATATATGCAGCATCCCCTCCTATGGATTTGACAGAGGACAACGTTAGACAAGTTTTGGTTTATTCCAGAACAGAGGCAAGTTGATTCCTCACTTGAATATTTCCCATTAATCTTTACATAGTTTTGGTATACTTGCATAGTTGAGTGGCATATAGAGTAATGTGCGAGAATATTGACTGCTGTTTTTCATGATTATGAGACAAAGTGTTGCTCTTGTTGGATGGTGGCTTGTGTTCAATAAGGAGTTGAAGACACAAAGAATGGGCTAAAAAATGAGCCAAAGCAACAGCTACAATAACCAGTATTCCGGCTGGCCCTATCCGGAATACAGGAATTTCCATAGCCTAGTGCGCACTAGCAACCGACATACTGGTTTCCCAAGCTGGTATATTGGATTTTCCAGAGTCTAGTGCAGAGTACGCATTAGCAACCGGCCATACCTGTTCCCAAACCGGTATACCGGTTTTTCCAATGCATCGTGTCCACAAGTGTACACCGGAAGCGGAATACCGACGGCATACTGGTTGCCTATGTGGAATTCCAGTTCGGGGTATTTCAACAGACGGGTTAGATATAAAGTATGTTTTTCAACGGTTAGGATTGCTCTCGACTTGAAAAAGTTAACCTATAAAAGGGTTTCTAAACCTTAAATAGGTGTGCTCAAGAAAATTTATGGTGATGCTAGTTCGTTGGAGCAAGCCCCAAGGAAACTAAGGGAATTGATAGAAGAAGAATGAAGAGAGCTCGTTGAAGATCTCGCAAGGGAGAGGGTTCATGCGAAAAGGTGTTCTTTTATAAACTCTTGTAAAGTTTTCTTTTGATTCAATAAAATAATTATCCCTTTACCCTGTGGACGTATGTCACCATGCTATGTCTTGTGTTCTTGTGTTTGCGATTATTTTCAGTTACTTATTCTTTGTTTATTCGTTGTCATAAAGGACGTTCTGCTCTTGATCAGGTTTCTATACTTAGTGTGCTTACTCTTAACCTGCATAATTATTTACCACAACTTGGATTTAATTATGTGCAACCACATGGCCATATATTGAAAAGTGCTTTTTTGCTAGAATGTTGTTTTTTTTTTTTTGTGAGAGAGATGGTTGGAGTAAATTCTCTCGCGTTTCGTTAAAGATAGTTAAAAGAGACATCAAACAAGTCCCAACTACAAAAGGAGAAAACTCTAATAGAACGAAAAAAGATTTTTTTAGAAAAAAAGACTCCAAAAAAGCTGCAATAAATAACTCTTCTGTAGAGTTCGTGGACTACATATTGAACTGCCCTTCATCATTGAATGACAAGGGAGGATGCATTCACAACTCTCAGGGGGCTCGAGTCCCTACTGGACTTTGGGAAAACAAAAAAATAGTACAAAGTCCATAGAAGAAAAAAAATGTTTAAAACTACTCGGTAAATTAGTTAGCTAGTATGCCCCTTGAAAATATTCAAAATCTCTTCTACTATTCTCTAAACATTATTCTTGCTTTTCTCTACTCTAGTGACATTTGAACTGTGTTGTTAACAATAATATTTTATTGTTAGTTTGTTGGGTTGTTTTAATATCCTCTTATCTAGTTTTGACATTTGCAAGTGTTAATCTATCTATTTATAGCTGACCTTGAGCCTAATGAATGCAATCCAACATTTCGGCAATGCACTCTACTTTATTATGGTATCATAGCTAGGCTCTCTAATCCTAGTTGTCACTTTTTTTTCCTTTATTCATCAACCTAGGATCCATCTTCTCTTCCAATTTTCTTCTTTTCGACGAATCCTACTACTCCAATGAACCACTGCTCGTATCCTAGTCCAAATTGCTCCGACATCATCCCAGTTCGAAGCCATCATCTCCAGATCATCGTTATGGAATGGGTATCCTGTTCTACTCTCCTTCTTCAGCCTCAACTCCGTATGCAATTGTTCGTGCCACCACCACTACCCACCACTACCGTATACCAACCAAGTGAAAGCACCTTAGAGAGGGGGAGGGGGGGGGGGGGGGGGGTTGAATAGGGTAATGAAAATTGAGCACAATTAAAGATGCTAATGTCCAATTTAAAACAAGTCTTATAAGTAAGGAAATAATCAAACACTCGATGTATCCTATCATCCTCCAGGAACTTCACTCCCAAAACTCTTTCCGATTTTAATCCACTATTATAAAAATAGTAACAACGCGGGCTTTGATTTGAAAACCTCGTCAACTTCTACCAACAAGCTTTGGTCTGAAGGTTTGCCGACTTAAAACACGAGCTTTGATATGAAGGCACATTGACTTCAACCGCTTACAAAAGAGAAAGGTTGATCTTCTTGAACACAAGATGAAGATCCTATAAAGCTCACAATATCACTCTTGGATAAAATTTTGGACAAATGGAAGTTCTTAGGTATTTGGAGAATTGTTTCTTGGTGACATGCAAGTATTTGGTGTTTGAGATTGTATATGCAAAATTTTAGCTCAAGAGATGGATTGAAAGAATGACATAAGACCATATATAGCCCACAAAACAAATATAGTCGTTACCAGTATATTGATAGTGTACTAGTTACCAGAATACTGATAGTGTACTCGTTACCAGTATGCTGACGATGTACTGGTAAGTTGTAACGACTATATTTGTAGCTGTTGCAGCTTATTACTGGGCAAACATAAGGCTAGCTGAATACTAATAGTATTCTACCAGTATACTGTGAGGGGAGTAAAAATACATGCTGGAATGAAATGTTTTTGGGTGGTACAATGCTGGTATACCAGCAGTATGCTGTTTTGCTGAAACAGAAAACTGCCTAATGTAGATGCATGATTTTGAATATGTTCTGGTTGGAATTAGCCCAAAGTGTCTATACATGGTAGAAAGGTTTGAATTTTTTAGTTTTCAAAAAGCTACTTTGCAAGACAAAATAATGTATGTAGTTCAAGATATGGCACAAATAGTAAAGATGTGTGGGATTGGACCGCATAGAGTATTTTGCAGACGTGTGCAATCTTGTGTCTGGATTTGACAAGGTTAGAGACGTATTTTGGATAACATGTGAATATATGACTTTTAGGTATGTAAGTTTAGTTTCCAAAAAACTAAGTTGCAAATAAAAAATAATGTCTACACCTCCAAATATGATTAAAACAATGGAAGGGCGTCGCTGAATGCAAATGCAAATCTAGAAGTACTTTGATATTTGAAAGTATATTTTAACTCCTAGCTTGTGAACTATCTAAATATAATGCATCAAGAATAATATGTTTTATGTCTTATATAAGGTTTGGTTGGTTGAGCGTCCAAGTGCACCTCATTCTCTAAGTGTTACATCGCTATCCTCACTGAAGACATACAAGTTACCAAATTACACGAACAAAAAGTCTTCGAACAATCTTCGATTTAATTTGTCTTCACTTGGCTCGAGTTCTTGTATCTTTGGCCTAGTATCATTTCCTTATATCATCGACAGATGTCGTTGAATAACCTTGCTTTGAAGTATTTAAATTGTTTTTCTACAAAATAAAGTTAGGTATGCAGAGCAATATACATAAGAGCAAGCAAGTATTCATATCATATCCAATACTAATATGGATATCGCAAAATACAGGTGTGGATGATAATAATAGTTAGACACTAGGACTTTGCCTTAGTCAAGTAATTAGTGATTACATAAACATTAGTGACTCAATAACAATAAACTTAACCAATTAATCATAATCAAAATACTCAAAAGTAATCATTGGGCTAACACCAAGCACAGTCCACGTTGACCTTGTCTCTTTCTTGCATTAACCAGAATGGCCCAATTTCGCCTGCATCGTCCTGATCATCCATCTCCTACCATATCAACTACAAGGACAACATTTGCAACATGTTCAATGAAATGACTCTACTTCTACTATGAATCCAAAGCCCAAGAACTTATGGCACCGTCGAGGCTCCCGAGGGGTATTGTTTAAGCAAAATTGATGCATCTTCAGGCTACCCTGAAGAGGATTGTTTATCCAAAGCCCATGCTTCCCTTGACACCCTCGACCCACCCCGACGAAAGCCCAGTGGCACACAGGCCACCCCGAGGATGATTGTTTTACCAAAGCCCACGTTTTTTATAGTACTTTCGGGTCACCCCGAAGGGAATTGTTTCTCCAAAGCATACGCTTCCCATGGCACCTTCTCCGTAGCCCACGCTTCCTGTGGCACCTTCAGGCCACCCTGTAGGGAATGGTTTCTCCAAAGCCCACGTTTCTCGTGGCACTTTATTCCGAAAAAGAGTGTTTCTCCAAAGTCCACACCATTGTTCAAAAAATCGCTAGGCGGACTTGGTGCGGCGGAGGTCCGCCTAGCGCCTAGGCGGCCGCCTAGAATTTTTTTTATTTAGAAATTTTGAATTTTGAAATTTAAAATTTGAAATTTCAATGTTCTAAAATCCAAATACTATCTTAAAACTCAAACAAATATCTAAAATACAACTAAGAATAAACAAAATAAAATAAAAATAAAAAAACAAAAAAAATGGCCGCCTAGGGGCGCTTAGGCCCCGCCTAGGCCCGCCTAGGAGCCTAGGGCCCGCCTAGCCGCCTAGCCCACCGTCTAGGGGGTTTTCGGTGCGGTGGGCCGGCGCCTAGCGCCTAGGCGGGCGCCTAGGCCGATTTTTAGAACACTGGTCCACACATCTCGTGGCACCTTTGGGCTGCCCCGATGGCTTCTCCACCTGATCTCTTCCTCCCGGTGACACTTAGCAGTCGTACTATCATGAGTTTGAGAGGTGGGGTGGGGTGGGGTGTTAAGAATAATGTCTTATTCTTAATTTGTTGGGTTGTTTCAATACCCTCTTATCTAGTTTTGATGTTTGCAAGTGTTACTCTATCTTTTATTGCTGACCTTGAGCCTAATGAATGTAATCCAACATTTCCACAATGTAGTCTCTATTTTATCACGTGCGATTTGTATCTATACTTATCAATTATACAAAACAATCAAATCAAGTTATGTAAAAGAGTAAGTGATCAAATCATGTAAATAGCAAGCAACTGATCAAAATTCATCAGAGCATAAGTAAAATATAATATTTAGGGACTAATCACTGCAACCCCATTGGTCATATAGATATGCTCTTGATCGTCGATGTCAGTACCACCTTACCTTTTAATTTTTATATTTTAAACTTCCTTTATTAATTTGTTTATTCTGAATTGCGTGATGCAGTAGCGATAGTTAGTACTGTGTACATGTATAAAATCATTAAGGCTGATTTCAATTTTTTCATCAGTTTCCCCAGATCTTTTTGATACATCAGTGGGCATGACAGGTGACCTTAAATATGAACCTCAGATTAGTTTTTCTTTGGGGGTGGGTGGGTTATTTTCCTTGCATTTTTCAGGAAAAGTTGATCTTGGAGAGCTTGATGGTCCCTTTGTGAAGATCTGTCTTAAAGGCAGGATTTGGCACAAAGGGGAAACAGTTCTTGCACGAATCAGTAATTGTCTAAAGAATAGGATTTGGATCCCTGTTAAGTTTTTTATGGGTCACTAAGTTATTAACTGTGAAATTGACAGTGTACTAACAGGAAATTTTGGAGGTGGATATTGGAGATGAAAAACAATTTTAGATGATAGCCCAACAAATTTTTGAGGTATCAAGTTGCATTGCTTGCCAGTCTAATATTAAATTCCGCTACAATGTAAAGTTCACTGAATTACATTTCTTTCAGGAAAGAAAAGTGATGGTTTGTTACTGTTATGTTCAGAAAGTTCAATGTTCTTGTATATGAAATAATAGTAATCATGTATTTGGACGGGATGGTATTTTGCACTATTCAATTTGTACGAGTATGGCACTTGAACACGAACCAGTTTTTATGATCTGTATTATGTGCACCGTCTTGTCACTTATCAGCCTCTTGAAAGCCATACAATTTATACAACATTTTATTTTCCTTTTCCCCAAAATTTCTTGTTCTTCTGGAGTCCAGTTTTTATTATGACCTCGGATTTAATACAGATATTATGCAGAAGAAAGGAGATGCTGGGAATATGACGAATTGATTTTCAAGGTGAACAAATGTAAAAGAGGGAGGAAGAGGAACATTGAATTTAGTACTGTGTAATTTCCCTTGGTTATTGTAATTTATGTTACTAAAAAATGTCTTTCAGATCGCCCAAGTTCTAAGAAAGTAACAAATCGATATCCATTGGATTATATTATATTGAATTAACTCTTATGAAAGTAATAGTTATCACTGTGATCTTTCCTTCCTACTCTAATAAGAGTGAATCAATATCGAGGCCTTTGGTTCCAGTCCCCAAGTCCTTTGTTATCTGGTCATGTGTACTTAGGGTCATCTCCTCAGGTTAAGTGATTTTCTTTTGTATCCTCAAGCCATCCCATCGACACTTCAGGCTCTTTTCCTACAACTCCTAATGGGAAAATTATTTTATAGTCTCTGGTGCTTCACATTAAGAAGGACGATAAATGATGGAATTAAGTAATTAAGAACAACACTCACATGAAATAGAAAGAAGCTTCACAGTTGTACAAACTACTGACTTCATGTTCTTTCATAACAAACACATACATGCATAGATGCATATATGGTATATGAATGTTGCAAGGTGCATTGGTTTGTTTATCAGCCAATACTCTACATAGCCTTCTCGACTCATAGTCTTCCGCGATAGCTTCCTTTTGATCAATATATCTCAAAGGGCTCAATACTACTAAAGGTAGCTTTATTGAATACAAACTTGACGAAGTCTAGTCAAGAATCTCAGTTCTTACTCCTCTTCCACAGGTGTTGCCCCTTCTAATGGAGAGGTCCTAGATGAGTGGATGACGTGCAGCACAAACTGGTAAATACTTTTGAAGTTAGCTTAGATAGTACATTGTTGAGTGTAGAAATTGAAGGCCTTGATAGCTAGTGTTGTTCATTACGACATTAAGATACATGAATATGTATCCATTAGATATTTAAGCAATTACTCAGTAGTTTTATGTAAGCAACAAGTTCCTTTTTGAACAAAATTGTCTTTGCATCTGCTATGTTTCCCAAGTAATATAGTTGTTTGGATCTACCAAGAGGCAGACTTGAGTTCCAAACCATTAACCGAGATGCTAGTGTATGATTTGATTTGTGGATAGCTAATGACAAACATATAAGTTTAATGGGGGAAAGGAACCTCCTCTGCTCCTATGTCTTTTCTCTATTGTCAAGATGAAAAGTACAAGATGATACAGCAATGGGGAATGTAGTACTTCGCGTAGTAGTTTGCCTAAAACAAACAGAAAGAATATATATTCCTTTACAACCCATTCATGCAATAGAAGGTTCTGCCTTTGTTGGATCTAGGAGAAACCTACTGAGGGAAAATCCTAAAACCCAGGAAAACAGCACTTGCCTCGCATTTCTATGTACCTGATGATCAAAACCACCAAACATATGGAGAGTGCTATCTGGAGTGTTGGCCCAAAAAAATGCTACATAAACGACACCAACCCACCCGAAGATGACAGACGTCCGTCTCACTCAAGCACCAATACAAATCAAACACAATATATTTTCGATTACTATGTCACCGGGACAAATTCCAATCTATATATCTCAATAATACAAGATTGATACAAATACGTTGAACCCTTTTCCCCAAAGTTAAACCCCTCATCAATCTCAAGAAAAAATAAGATTACTATTGGCAATCACTCATCCAACCGTGTGGTGATCTCCCTAAACGAAGAAGACGACTCTTCGAGCAGATCTTTTCTTCAGTCTATCTTCAAAGACGAGCCATAAGAGCAAGGTACAGACTTTCTCCTAGATTCATGTGGACTTGCTCCCTTTAATCTATTTCGTTTGCTTTTTCTGAGCAACTCCCCTTAGCCTCTTTATCTAGGTTAAGAAATCTAATTTAAGGTTAGAAAATCCCTAAATTAGTCCGACAATAATTCTGGCCGTCCAAATTAGATCATACGGTCAAAACATATGATGGCTTGGGCCCACACTTGAACCGAATCTCGACAGGCGGTATACCGCCGGTATTACCGTGATGTACCATGTTGTGCAGTTAGACTTTCAGAATAGGTTCTTGAATGGAACACCCAACCCAAATATCGGTATACCACTGCTTATGTTTTACCTCTGTTTGAGCCCGGTTCAACCATCGATCCTCCGTCGCCTTCGCGGCAACTCCCGTCAACGCTTCACGACATCAAGACTGTTCTTTCACACACCTCGAATCGATGCTAGAACCCAAAATGGAGAACATGACTGGCCGTGCCCTACTTCATTTACAACTTATATTTAGCAAAGTGGTACAATGGTTCTAGATCAAATTACATGTTGCTGGAGTCTCTCACATTCACTTGGTTAACAGTCGTGGCTTGGAGTAATGTTTAGTCCTTCTGCTCTCACATCCAATTTTGGGCAGTTTTAAGGTGCCAACAACACTGAATTGGTGGGACAAAACTTGCTGATAGGGTTTACATAGTTCAGTTTTCATGAAGTCGTCTTTTTTTTTTTTGTTATTTATATTGAGTTGCGTGTTAACTGGTTCTGGTTGGTCCGAATCTTATTAGTTCTGAAAGCGCTTTATTTCTTCGATGTAATTTTAGAGTACTCAGGAAGATACATTAAAATGTGTAACTGCGTTGATATATTACTTTGTTGCTGACATATATTGTTCTTCTCATACTGATACCTACCTTCCATTCCTTCAGAAAGGGCCATATTGTTGCATTATGGAGTTTGATGGAATCACTAGATGGCATCACTTGAACCCATCTCAATATGTAGTATGTTAATGCAACATCCAAACCTACTAGAAGTCACTTTGTAGAGAGCTACTTTGTTCTAATTTAGTACGGTGAGGGCCAGGGAGAGGAACCCACAATTTACTAAATCCAAATTCTTTTTGGTTCCACTTCCCTCGCTTTATTTGATTCAAAGTCTTAATCATTGTAAGTGGTTATGTGGTGTGTCCTCATTGTCTAGTTGATCCTCCACTTGGTTTCCATGAACATGAAGTTTAATATGAGACAAATTCTGGTACCACAACTTAATGAATCTCCAGAACGTATGAATCCTCAGTGTCTTTTTATTATTCCGGTGGATTTGATTGTGCCAATCTTGTTTTCTGCAGATTCATGGGGAAACAGCAAGCAGGGGCCTTCCTTCCTTCAAAATGGTTGCACATGTGCCAATGTTGTGATACTTGGTCGGTGGTGGTCGTGCGTGTATGTCTCGTGTCTGTGTTTGAATGGGAGGAAGGGGGAGTGCCGAGAAGCCGCTGTGACTGTCATATTTTTGAATCAGAAAAAGGTAGTGATAGAAGGCACTACAAAAAATGTTAGGGGACATCACAACTTTTGACAGAGGGGCTGCCAAATTTTAGCAGTCCTCTGCATACTCAGAACTACCAAAATCTTGGCAGTCCAAAGCATATAGAAAGGACTACAATTTTGGTACTGCCAAAATTTACGACGCTCCCTAACACTTTCTTTAGTGCCTTTATCACTAGACCAGAAAAAGTGTAGACAAGTTATTAGGTATATATACTGGTGTTTGTTAAGCAAATTCTGTTGTAACATTTTGCTTTTGAGTTCCAAAGCGACTCTCCCTACTGATTTCTTGGTGCCCTAATTTCATTCTAAACAAGGTTAAACCTTGGGACAGTCTGGTGCTGCTGGACATTTGCTACAGCCAGAACAAGTTCAGAAATACCTATTGTTTAGAGGAACCCATAGTTCTGCTGGGAATAGATTTCATACATGGTTCCTAGTAATTATATTATTTTGTTCTGCCCATATTATTAGTTAGGGCATCCTTATGGGTGTTTATTTTGGTCTTATGACTGTGCTATCGAAAATCAGTGCTCAGGTTGTCCGCAATGAATATATTTTTCGCGGTGAGAGGTCTGTCACTGCAGTCATATTTCAGGAGTCGTCGTGTACATTATTGTTTTTTTTTTTTTTTTTTTTTTTTGAGATTAGATTCATAATCTGCAAACCGACTGGTTTATATAAAATTTTACTTGTTTTTGTGGCTTGATACAGAAGTCGTGCAATATTGGGAAGCATTGTTAAATTTTAAAAATACTCGAGAACAGTTTTGTTAGGGGAAATTTATGAAATGCCCAAAAAACGAAAAAGTTTTATGAAAAATCAACCGTGCTATAAAATTTCATCGCGTGCCCAGAATTAACAAAAAATATATAAAGAGGGTTCCGAATGACCTTTTTGCCCTTTCTTCTAATTTATTGAAAACACCCACGAAACTACTCTTAAAAAAAACGTTTCGATACTTCATCTTCTTCCATACGCTGCTCACTTTCGAATCTAGGTTTTCTCCTCAAAAATCTTCAAAAATTCGTCGGAAAATTTCGGAAAGACCGAGACAAACGGCAAAAGTGCTAAAACGGAGGTCAAAACATCATTTTTTTGCGATTCTAAAATTTCGAAAGGCCGTCTAACGGAGAAGCGGTTACTTTCAGGCTCCTCGAAGATACGTTCGTTTTGGGACAAACGGGACCTCGTTTCGACCTCCCAGTCAAAAGTTATGGCCATTCAAAGTTTCAACTGACCATAAAATGCAGGAGAATGGTCATTCTCCGTGTTAGAACACGAAAAATGTTAATTTCGCATGAGGGTGGCCATTCTCCGTGTTAGTAACACGGAGAATGTCATTCTCCGTCTTAATTTACACGGAGAATAGTCATTCTCTGTGTTAGTAACACGGAGAATGGCATTCTCCGTCTTAATTTACACGGAGAATAGTCATTCTCTGTGTTAGTAACATGGAGAATGGCATTCTCCGTCTTAATTTACACGGAGAATGGCCATTCTCCGTGCTAAATTACACGGAGAATGGTCATTCTCCGTCTTATTTTACACGGAGAATGGCCATTCTTCGTGTAATTTAGCACGGAGAATGGTCATTACAGTGTTAAAAACGCAGGAGAATGGCCATTCTCCGTATTAGAAACACGGAGAATGCTATTCTCCGTGTTAAATAAAACAGAGAATGCCATTCTCCGTGTTAAATAAAGCGGGGAATGGCCATTCTCCGTGTAATTTAGCACGGAGAATGGTCATTCCAGTGTTAAAATGCAGGAGAATGGCCATTCTCCGTGTTAGAAACACGAAGAATGCCATTCTCCGTGTAAATTAACACAGAGAATGTCATTCTCCGTGTTAAATAAAACGGAGAATGACATTCTCCGTGTTAATTTACACGGAGAATGACATTCTCCGTGTTAATTTACACGGAGAATGGTTATTCCAGTATTAAAACGTAGGAGAATGACCATTCTTCGTGTAATTTAGTACGAAGAATGACATTCTCCGTTTCTAAATTACACGGAGAATGGCCATTCTCCGTGCTAAATAACACGGAGAAGGACATTCTCCGTGTTAAATGATACGGAGAATGGTCATTCAAATGTTAAAACACAGGAGAATGGCCATTCTCCGTGTTAGAAACACGGAGAATGCCATTCAACACGGAGAATGGCATTCTCCTTGTTAAAAATGCAGTAGAATGACTATTGTTCGTGCGATATCGACGGAGAACAGTTGACAGAAACCTATTTTTTTTATTTTTTTTGTTTTGTGGAAAGAAATTTGACATGAATAAGATTCAAGTGTTTTCGTTCTTCTTTCAAAACGATGCTAACTCTTATGGAAAAGAAGAAGAAGATCTTCTCTCCATAATTGACCTAATTGTCGGAGAAGAAGAAGAAGAAGAAGAAGAAGAAGAAGAAGAAGAAGATAAGCGATAATCGGAGTTCGACTGAAAAAAAAATGGTGAACTACGAATGATCTTTGCGATCTCTGCTGAAGATGAGAGCAATGGAATTCAGATCTTTCGTGAAGAAGAAGAAGAAGAAGAGAATCGCAATCCAGATCTGAGTTTGTGCGGAGGGGTAGTTATGGTATTAATTTTGTAAATACAGAACATCTAAAGGGAATCTTGGAATACTTAACGTGGAAATATATAATTCTGGACATTTCATAAAACCCATCATGCGGGTGGGTATTTCATAAAAACCAACCCCGAAATTGGGTTCCTCAGCAATTTCCAGGTTTTGTTATGATAGCTGTCAGCATAAAATACTTCACACACGGAAAACGTTTCGCCAGCCAATGGTCCTTGAATCAAGCATATAATCCACTTGTCGAACAACATAGTCATTGCTGTCATAATTAGTCGCTTCGAAACTCCTCGATGAGGGTCTTCTAAGTCTGCATGATAAGGCTTAAGGCGACTTGAAAAATATTGTGAATCTTTAGCTTGGCGTGGAGTTCGAGTTTGTATGCAATTTTATCCACCTTAAGGACCGAAAATGGACTTCCGTACTTTCGTATCAGTCCCTTGTGCACCTTGCGGAACATCTTGAACTGTTGCGGTTGAAGCTTGATCATCACCAACTCTCCTTGTACTCCACATTCCTTCGTTTGGCGTCAATCCATTTCTTTATTTTTCGTGCAACATTCTCCACAAATACCTTGACGATGGCCGCATTCTCCTCGAGGTCTGTGGCAAACTAGTGTACCGTGGGCCTTTTTCCTGAAATATCCATACGCGGCATGTATGGGACGAGCGTTTGTCGACACACTACCAACTCGACCCTCTCCTTTGCAGATTGTAGCAGAACTGGACAATGTCCAAGTGATGCACCCAATGTCATTACCAACTTCCCGAACTGGACTCGTACGGTTCTTAACTTTCTCGACCCAGATCTCTCGCCGTTCAACCTTGATGTCATGCCAGTCGGCAGCTTCTCCACATGGTTCATGCAAGAGAATCGCCTCGAGAACATTCTCCTTCAATGTTTTTTTTAAAGTTTTTAGTTGCTTTTTCAAGTTTTTAGTTGCTCGAGAAGCTGTGGATCTATTCGTGAGTTCATGTTTGGTTCTACATTTTCTGGATCTCTGGAGTCCTTAAGTCTATGCATCCACAAAGTAAGAGCTCATAATCACTCTTGCAGTCCCCAAAGCAACATTCTTACAGTTTATGACAATTTTCATGCTTCCAACAAACACTTGCGAGAAAATGTGCAAATTCTTGGGCAAAGGTTTATGTTCATAACACAACTTGAACAACATTTTTCCAAAGGGAAGGAAATACTAGTAAAACAAATGCTTGCTTGCTCAAGTAACCTCCCCCCCCCCCCCCCCCCCCCCCCCCCCCCCCCTGCGGATTGAAATATCAAGAATGGTTTCGACATTGTAACAAAACTAAGCAATGCATATAGCTATAGACAAATTTAAAGGTTAATATAGGTCGAGTTACATTCAAGTCGTGTCGACCTATTGGTAATCGTACGTGTCACACTATGTTGCACGAATATTGACACAACAGATATGGACACCATACACACCATACGTATACGAGCATTTTCAAATAGGTATAGTATAGTTACATATGTTGCGTAATATGGACACAAATACACATTAGGGATATGGACACGGATATAGAATAAGGAGTTCAAGATCGATAAGGAAGAAGACCCTACAGATGATTTAGAAGATCACTGCAATGACATGCACTGGTCACCGGTTTACTGAGATTATTAATGGATAAGTAACTGGAATGACATGCTATTTCATAAGAGTATTTGTATGCTGTTACAACTCCTAATAAATATGTTGAACCAACATGAACTCCTAGCTCATGTTAGCATTTCTTGCTCAACTTGGTATTACTTATGATTGTGAAAGTAAAAATAGAGCGATTTAAACATCTGAAAATGTGGGTAAGGACTGATAAGAGTATTGTGATTTTGGAAAGAATAATACTATTTGTTCCTCCAAATTGTACCTCCAAGCCATCCCTCCTTATGTGGCAACTCACGAGGCATGTTGATATGGAAGCTGACGTGACAAATTTTAAAATTAAAATTAAAATTAAAATTAAAATTAAAATTAAAATTAAAATTAAAATTAAAATTAACGTTAATATAATATTAACATTAATATTAATATTAATATTAATATAATATTAACATTAATATTAATATTAATATTAATATTAATACTAACATTAATTAATATTAATTTTAATATTAACATTAATTAATATTAATATTAATATTAATATTAACATTAATATCAACATTAATTAATATTAATATTAATATTAAATTAACATGGACAAAATTGGATAATGAACTTTTTGGGTTAAAATTTGTCGTGTCATCGGCCATGTCAAATGACACATAGTATTATCTAACATGTCACGTCATCTGCCACATAAGGAAGAATATATTGGAGGGACAATTTGGAGGTACGAGTAACATTACTTTTCGGGAATTAGGTTAAAACTTCAGAAATATCTATTGCTGATGGTTTACTTGAACAACATATCCTTAACCAGCCAATTTAGGTTATTCAAGATAGTCCTAACATGCAACTTGAAGCATGTTCTGGTAATCTTCATATATCTAATTAACCATAGTGTCCATCTTCTCTATCACTGCGAGTTCTTATGTTTGTGAAAATTCATTACAAGGCATAATTTCCACACTCGTTTATCGTTGATCGATATTTATGGAAATGAATGTAAACAAGGTCGATGACATGGTATATTATCCCTTTAGGAAATACAGTAATCATAAAAGTTGTAGATTATATGACATTACCAATGGTTGAAACATATGTTTTTTGTTTCGGAAGCTAGATTTGCTAAAACTTGACGCCGCAAACAGGTGTAGGACTAATAAAATTGAAGTGATTAGAAGAGGTTATATGGCATCACCCAATCAATTGACAATCTTCTTTTGCCCTGAGTGTTAACCAATTTTTATCTTCGTGGGTTTATTTAGCTTTAGGGTTTCGTATAATAATCGAAATTTGCATTTAGGTCTTTATATTGTCCAGAAGTGGGTCTGGGTCTCGTTCTGACTGTTTGACTTGGTCTGATCGTTAGATCTCGTCTAAGTCTTCATAATATTCAAATTTTACGTTAGTTTTAGAGTCTCGTATAATATTCGAAATTTACGTTTAGGTCGCCATTTTGGATGGTCAGTCCGAGTCAGCCATCAATACGAGACACAGACTCTCTTTTGGATAATTTGGAGACGTAAACTCAAATTTTAAAAATTATACGAGACCCTAAAAGTAAATAACCATATTTTCATCCATGATTAGGTTTAAGTGAATTTGTCTACTCTCTCATTGAATATTTTCATTTAAGTAATCATACCTTTACCACATAATTTTGTGGGTATGCTGTAAAGTCATATTATGTACACAGTATTCTCTCACATTCATAAGTATTGTGATATAAGTTACACTAAGCAAGTATGCATCATATCCAAATACTTGCTTTTATGTTGCCATCTTGATGTTGTTGCTTCTACAATAGGGCCAAATTTGTTGTGATGTTGCAATCATTTGAAGAGATTGGCATTGTTCGAGTCCATCTTAATCTGCACTCTACCACTCTAGTTTTATACCTATTCCAGGCTGAACTTCCATCTGTTCATTGTGTGTTAATTAGTTTAACATGGCAAAGATCAAGTGATCTTTTTGGTACATTTTTATGTTAGATGATGGTACAATCTATCCAACTTCTAAAAATTAAAGTTGAAGAAGGTTACAAGCTATGAACTTTGTAAAGAGTAGGTTCATCGCATTCTCATGTACCAAACAACAAACTTTATCTTTAGATAAAGCTAAATCCTCCATGTATGATTGAAGACGATTAACGAAAACAAGTCCCAAATACAAAAAGTGATTACTCAAATAACAGTGTGATCCGGATCGAAGTTGGTCCATGAGGTGCGATATTGAATTGAGTCCATATGTCTTAAAAGAGAATTCTCATGTAAGACATGAACCAATTTCAATTATCTACACCTCATGATCCCATCGTCTATCCGATGTGGGACTAAATTACCAACTCCATTGTCACCCCCATTTTGAGCACTCAACCGGAAACGAGATACAATCCAACATTACTATGGAGATTGTTACGGGTTGGTGAACGATTTCAATTGTAATCTCTTTGCTTTCTTCTTGAGTGCGGTAAGGGAGTTGAACCTATTAGGACAAATGGTTCAACATTATTTTTGTCAATCTTGTAATTTCATCTGAGGTATAGAGATTGAAATTTGTCCAGGTGACGTAGTCACCGCCATATACTTGTCTTCATCTGTGTTTGGTGTCCGTTAGACCGAAATTGGTTATTTCAGGTGGGTTGGCATAAATTTTTACTGCGACAACGTCTCAGACACGATATCGGAGCACTTGTAGGACGTGTCCGATTTCCAACACGTATAGACTCCAACAAGACTATAATCGACAACTCTGCAGACAAGTCGCTAGCTTGCAGTAGCTAGAAGCTATCAAAGTTTTGGACTCGACACAAAACAAACTTTGAATTTGTATTTTGTCAAAAAAAGATAGAGCAGTTATGTGTTACTTTTCAGGGAATTTAGCAAAAATAGCAGTCAAGGCTCAAGGCCCAATCAAATGGGGATCTCAACTTACATGCTGTTTGTTTCTCTTTGCATTTGTACTGATAGATATGTAACAACTTGCTGCCCCCTCTGCAAATGTACTATCAAGAACTTTTGAGCACAAACTGATTTTTTTTTTCTTTCTCTGCAGTTCTCCACAGGAGAGCACATGGTGATGGGGTCATCCCAAAGAAAAACTGTCCTCACACTGGACTACATCTTGACAGTATCAAATCATTATCAACATTGCTTTAATTTGGGACCATAATATTATTTGTATTACAAAACCAGTTGATTAGTGGGGGAGGATTTAATGAGGACATCCCACTAATACAAATCCACTCATCATTTCACTTGGGAAAGAATCTGATCCCATGTTTGCTTTTATAATGCATTTGTTTTTTAGGACTTTCATTAGCTTTAGAAACTTCTAAACATTATGATTTTGTCTTGTGGGTTCTCCTTGTTTGCCTTGAAAAAAAAAAGTACTATTATTCTTATAGAGAGGTTTCGTTAGCGGTGAGCATTCGGTTAATTCAGTTCAAACCAAATCGAATAACCAAAAATTGAATTGGACCAAAAATTAAATAAGTAAAACCGAAATCGAACAAAAATAGTCCATAACCGAATCAAATCGAACCGAATTAGATTTTCGGTTTATTTGCATTTTTTTGTTAGTATATAGCAACTAAATATACCTAGATATATTTAGTATATACCTATATATATTAATACATATATGTATATATTAACAAAAAAACAAATTATAAAAAAATGCATTATAAAAAATATAAATATAAATTACTACAAAAATGAAAAAAAAAACAAAGAATCATTCTTTAAAAACAAAAAAAGATAAAAACTGAAAAAAAAAAAAATCTTAAAAAATGAATAAAGATTAAAGAAAACCAAACATGTTCTTTAATTTTGTTGGAGAATAAAAAAAATTCAATTCGTATACCAAAGTTTCCCTAAAGAACAGGTTAGGCTCAGTCATACTGACAATTAAATATATTCAAAAGGTTCTCTACTGAACAAGAGCAAGGAGTGGATTCCAATTGTCATTACTGCAGAAAAAAAAATGTAATTAGTCTAATTAAGGCAGGTTTAGATTCCAAATGTAACTCGATTGAGGAATACTCTGACTGGGTCAGGATCTGGATCTAACTAGATTGATTTATATAATCTGAAAGTGTAAATATGATGTAATTTGCATGTGTAGCGAGTATCCAGCATCTAATGCCAGTGGAAGAAGAAAAAAAAGGACTAATTATATGGGCACAACAAAAAATGATCGGGGCTATCCTATTGTTGCAGTCCTAGGACTGTCCACTTTTCAGTCTACAGACTGGACTGTCAAAAAAGTGGACAGTCCTTGTTAGATCTTGGCAGTCCTTGTTAGAAACTGGACAGTCCAGTCTACAGACTGCACTGTCAGAAAAATTGAAAAAATAGGCTAGTCTCGATCACTTTTGGCTGTGTCCATATAATTAGCCAAAAAAAACCTAACAATATGTTGCATGTTATCGAGCCACAACTTGTTTTCAAGAAACTCGGTGGCAAAATCTACACTGAACCTGACCTGAAAATAGATTATTGCAGTCAATTGTGTAAGGGTGTGATGGTCTGCTTGGTAATTGTTCGGTAGCAGTTACGAGTTATTTTTAAGTAGTGATTAGGGATGGCAACGGCGCGGACAGGAGCCCGGAGATCATATTTCCAATCTCTGTCTTTGTTTGAATCTCTATCTCCGTCTCCGTTCTCCGTCGGGTTCAATTTTTCACCCACATCTCCGTCCCTGTAAAACAATGCATTCTCCGTTCCCGTCCCGTTCCGTTAACACTTTCGGGATCGAATTTTCTCGTAAAAAAATATTTGCATTCAAAAAAATTACAAGACATGTTAATAAAATATGACTTTCATAAATAAATATATATACTACTAGATAGATCAAGAGCGCATACCATTTTAAATAGATTGCACATATGGATATGAGTATAAGTAATCGGGGTTGGAGATTTACCGGGATGAGAGTACTATACCCATACCCGTCCCCGAACCCGATCAGGGAGTTTTTTAATCCTCGTCCCCGTCCCCGTCCCCATCCCCTTTTAAAATCCCCAAAACCCGTCCCCATCGGATAAAATATGGGGTCCTCGTCGGATTCAGGGGGACATTGCCATCCCTGGTAGCGATTATGAGGGATCCGATTTTGAGCGGTTTTAGGTAACGATTTTTAAAACCAATCTAATCCATGCTTGGTAATTCATTAACGATCGGTTCTGGAAAAAAAAAAATTTAAGACAATAAAATTACTTATATGCACATATATAAATAAAAGTACATCCGAAACTCTCAAAACAATAGCTTATACACTCATATGACTTGCAAATATAAAATGGTTTGGCAAGTAGTAAATCATAAATGTTGAAAACAAAGCATTTACTATCACATCAAATAGACCGAATTTTTTATGGTAACCATTTACTAACATATTAAGTGGACCGCAAAATTTAAAAAACTCGAGAGAAATAAAGATGGGAGAAAAAAATATGATAGGATATTAATAGATGGTATTATATTTTTTGATAATGATATAAATGGAAAGGGAAAAAAAAAAGTTTAGCAAATAGTAATTTGGGAGGACTTTTTAAAAAAAAAAGGTTTTTGCAGGCTGCATTGCATACCCGGCAATACACTCATATTTCTTTGGAAGAACTTTTACTTGTATATGGACATATAAATAAATTTATTATTTAAAAAAAAATTCAGAACTGTTCATTAATAAATTATCAAACATAGATTAAATTGACTTATAAATCTCTAATTAAAATCATCCAAAATAACCGCTCATAACCAGTGCTTTAAAATATCTTATTTTGCTATCCCAAAATATCATGTTTGCAATACCTATTAGAAAGAAAGAAAAAAAAAAATTATAGATAGACATGCTCACAGGGAGACAAGTTGATCCATGAGTTACTTTGAATAGACACATCCATATAGTGGAAAACCTCTTCTTCTTTTGTCTCTTAACCAACAACTTCCCTCTCGGCCAAGATCTCCGGGCATTCGCCAAAAATGGGAACAAAGATGCCCAAAAATCCAAATTGATGAGTAATGAGAAGTAATCATAATTAGAAACACTCCAAATATATATATTTAAAATTATTAAAAATTATATAAAATATTATTTTTGGAGTATTTTTTGATATTGGCACACAACGGTATACTCCAAACAAATACTCCAAATTAACCTCACCTTTTTTTTCGCCTCTTTTTTCTGTTTATTTTATTTCCTGTTTGCTAAAAAAGTTCCTCCTTTTTTTCCTTCATGTTTGGTAAGAACAGTTAATCCTGGTGGTCCCAGAAATTAATGTAGTGGAGGTAGGACACGTTCTAAATCTGGAGTGTTTCTTAGCTTTCTAGCAATTTTCATGTATGGACAAGTGTCCACTGCAGCATTCAGTGCTACAAAAATTGACTAAAGTCAAAATGTAGCACTTGAAACCCTTGTTAGCAATTCGGCAAACGGAAAAAAATTCGGGACGGCAAAAGTACGAGTATAAATCGGCTCAGTGCAAATAAAATAGGTTCAAAAATTCGGTCAAATGTTCGAAAAATAAAAATATTGAGGTTAGAAACTTTACATTCTTAAATATGTTGTCAAATTTGGTTAATTAAATAGGTTCCTAGCATGTTTATTGTACCAAATTTGTCAATAATTTATACAGAACATGTTTAAAATTTCGCATGCTTAAAATTTATGTACTGATTTGGATCTGTCAAAAGTACGCAAGTATTATACGTTTATGAAAGATACGGAAAAATTCATGTATAATACGAGTTTTATTCAGGTGATTGCTAACAAGACTTGAAACCTCTTCCACCGTGGATGCTCTAACCCTGAGGTGATGTTTAGAGGAAGGTTTGGTAATTCTAGGAATCCATTTTCCATTGTTTTACTATGGAAAAAGAATTCAACATTCTCGTATCCATATTTGGCTAGTTTGAGAATATGTAACCAGAAAAATTCAAAATTTCCTTTCCTTTCATACATCATGAATGAAAATCTTAACTCGTTTAGTTTTTCGCAAATATTCTTTCAATAATTTCATGATGCTACTGTTAGAAGTTGAATATTTGAAATTAAAGTGGAGGTACTACCTTCCAAAAAAATTACAATTAATACACCCAACCAACAATACGTAAAGAGCATATCCAACTATATATTGTGAGTTTGGAAAAAAAGTTGTTGCCACGTAGGAATGATAAGTTTTCATTTAAAAAGTGATTTTTCAATCCAAATGTCAAACAATTATGAAGGTGACGTGACAAAGATATTGTGAAGTTAGTTGTCTAGTTATAAATAATGCACTTGAAAATGACTTTATCTTCACATCATCAATTATGAATAAAGATATTTATAATAAAGAAGAAGAGGAGAAATTGCAATGGAAGTTGCAACAAAATATTTTGTGTTGTCTTTTCGATATTTTTCCAATGGAAAAGACTTTTCTAGCTCATTGTCTTTTGTGAAGAGTCCATTTTTGTTCACCCACCAAAACTACGTGTGATGTTCACCTTCCAATAAAAATATAACACGTGACATTTTTATTCCAAACAAACCACTTTGTAATGTTCACCCATAAAAGTAATTTTATACCACATGTCATATTTTTATTGGGAGGTGAATATCACACCTAGTTTTGGTGGATGAACAAAAATGAACTCTTTTGTGAATATAATTTTACCACATATGAAAGACATTTTTTTGTGTCTCATACCACATTTTGCAACACATAAAAAATCTTAATATGGAGAAGCGATATTCCCATTCAACTCAGCTATTGTATCAAAAACTCTAAAGCTATGATGAGAATCGAAGGTTAAATTTTTATATTATTCAAAAACGGATATAATTTAACACTCAAAATATTCCTAGACACCAATATTATGGCCTAATATGCAGTGAAACATGGATTAAATGCCTTGTATTAATTTCTTCTATTTTTTTCCGAAAAAAAAAATGTTTGTGGTTTGTAACTACCGGCATAATCATTGGCCGACATATCAGCTAACAATTGGCCTTTCCTGCTATTGTCGGATTCCATTCGAATCAGAGAGTTAATAGAAGACTGTTATATCGACTGACGGTCATGTCCGCGGTCACAAATTGCAGGCAACCTAGCATAGTAGGATTCCTAGTTAGATTGCGAAGTTTCTTCACAAGATATGAAGTAAGCAATGCCATTATAGCCGTTAGTAATATACAATTTTTTTTTTGGTTTAAAATTGGATGATATATAATGCACAAATTTTCCGCATCACGCAACTTGGCTCCTTTGAAGAAAACAATATCGCACCAACAACTTGGACTGTGTGATGGATGATTTAATCAAGTTGTATATTAACTATAATACAACGTTTATGTTGTACGTGAGCTGCCAAACACATCAATCTTAAAGTTCATTATGTAATCAATATACGTATGATTAATAATCAGCGACGAACATGGTTTTGGACATATATAAATATTGATTCCCATAGCATCATAATTCATTTTTTTTTTATTGTATCAAATTGTCTCGGTCACTTAGCCAAAGTACAAGGAAACTAATCACAATAAACTAATCTCGGTTTTGATCACGGATAAGCTTTGGAGATGCAAAAATGCAGAAATTTTGATCTATCCTCATATATATATATATATATATATATATATATATATTTTTTTTTTCATATATATATATATATATATATATATATATATATATATATATATATATATATATATATATATATATAAATTCTTATATATATATAAATTCTTTTGACGGGTGGGGGTGTTTGGGGGGGGGGGGGAGGCGTGGTGCGGTCAGGTAGCAGATACGGTACGGCCTGGTGCGATACAGTGCAGCTGAGGTGTATGTGCGGTGCTGGTGTGGGAGGCCAATGGACCGTGATGTGGCATTCGGGTCGGGATATAGCCTTCGGACTGAATTTGTAAGACCTTCGGACCGGGTGTGTAAGCCTTCAGACTACCTTCTCCTCCTCCTCTTCCTGTTTTTCTATCATCCGTCCTCCTCCTTTCTTTATTTTTCTCTCACGAGAGCCGACGGAAGGCGTACCGAATGGAGCATAAGATCTTCCTCATGTAGTGTCCCACTCCCGTTGGGACAAAGCACTATGTAATAGGCTCGTGGCAAGTCAGACATGGTCGAAAACATAGATGGCTAGTCTGACTCAGCAAAGGGTTTGATATACGAAAACCTTTGGGCATCAATAAAATCGATTTGGACGAATGATATGAGAACCGTTCCAACTAATGGATCGACTTCTGTTGGAATAAGTCCTAGATGCAGCGGACTGTGTCTTGGCGAATGAACTCTAATGAGATTGACAGGACCGGTCTGCTGTTATTTTTCTTGATTTTCTGGATGTTTTGCGGCTTGATTTTAATGAGTGTGCTTTCACGTCGATTTCTGAATGCGCCTTTGAAAATTACGAAGGAAAATGATTGAAGGAGGAATTCTAATACGATGTTCATGCCATTGCAGGAGTTCATGTAACTGATGTTTAATCATCGCGAAGCATTCTCCTACTCTCGGCACATTTCTTTTAGGTTGGGTGGTCGGCCCCTTCTTTTCTACTCCTTCCCGCCAACAAATTCCAAGTTCAACGTTCAAATCGATGATGCTGGTTGAATACATATACTGTGCCACTAAGATAAAGAATATGGGATAATTGTAACGTAACTAGGATAAATAGGCCTAGAGACATTAACTTAGCGCCTCGCATCGAGACGAACAGTTTGGTTCAAAATTGAAAAATTAAGCTGTTGAAAGGAAGGACATTGAAACATCGAATTGTGGCACGGTGCCTCAGAGTATTTGGTACTTGCGAGTCGCCAAATCGAACATATATACGACTTTGAGAAAATTTGATAAATGTTGCGTGAGACAGATTTTTACTGCTAAACTCTGTTTGTGTCATGCATTATTTTGCCTAGCTTAAACTGTTCACACAATTGCATGGTCATGGACAATTTGTGCATAATGCATTATTTTTCTCGAAATGGTATCCGGGACATCGAGACTGAATCGATCTATGGGAAATTCGTAGTCGTGTTTCAGCGCGAGGCATTGCGAGACCTTTAGTTGGGCTCGCTACCCAGACTGACAGGACGTGTCACAATGCAATTGAGAATTGTTCATCGTGGTGTCGTAATGCCAATGACCGCATATAAGATAGATATCATGCTCATCTATTGTCTTGTGCATATGGTAAGTATTATATCTATCTTATGCATGGAGGAGCAAGGCCGTGGTAAGATTATTGAAAATGGCCATGTCGTTTACTGCTTTAAACTATGCATTCGATATGAACTGCAATTTGTTTAGATCTAAATAAAAAGATCGCTTCGAATGCTTGAAATCCTTAATAAGCAGTATCGATTTAGACGAATGGGTTCGTTCCGCTCACTAGCAAGTGTGCTAACCCCCAACTCCCTAGGTGACGAGCGCGCTGCGGGAGCACGAGACTAAGCTGTAGATGAAGAACGGGAGGCAGCTCGAAGCTATCATATTTTGAAGTATTTTGAAGCCCAATTCACATCGAAGGCATTTTGTTCAAGTGTATAAAAGGGCATGAATGTTTGGAACGACAAGGATTATTTCATGGCAGCTTGTCAAGAACTTTTCTTTTGTGTTTTAAAGAATGTAGCCGCAGTGACATATGAATGTAAAAATGACCTTGCACATACTTTGCAAGTTTTATTAATAAAAAGCCTACTTTTTTCCTATGCTGCATCTTCAACTCTCTACACTGTTTAATTTTAACTTGTTGTCATCAAAAGAATTACCAAATGCACATACTTGTCGTGTACAAGTCCAAAATAGACTTGTACGGCATCACGCCCCAGCGAGGACGAACGATTCGTTTTGAGTCAAAGCGAGGACGAACGATTTAGCGAATCAGGGCATGACACCACCAGTATCAGGAGGCCCTATCTCACGAGAGCAGGCGGGAGGCATATTGAATGGAGTAGAAGATCTTTCACTAGTTTCGGAAGGCCAAGGGTCAGTATCGGGTATCGAATGGAGCAGAAGATCTTCCACCAGTTTCAGAAGGCCCTCTCTCTCACGAGAGCCGACGAGAGGCGTACCGAATGGAGCCGAGATCTTCCACCAGGTTCAGAAGGCGAGGGTCAGTATCCAACCGAGCCACGAATGTCACGCCCCGTTCCCGTAGGAGCGATCGTCCTCGCTAAGGCGTGATCCGCACGAGCCTAGATTGCGCTCGTGCAAGGCGGGTTCCATAACGGCCGATTTCAGCGGCTGTGACGGGATCGTCACACAGAAGTCCCAAGCAGAGACATTGAATAATAGCATCAAAATTTGAAGCAAAACATAAGTCATTGCAAAACACTCTTTTATTGATATTGAAACAAAGGTTACAGTGGGGCGCAAGGCCAAGATTACAAGTCTCTCAAGCTCACTCAAGCTCACATTACAAGTCACTCAGCTCTCTCTCATCTCTCAATACATGTCTCGAACCAGCGGATGCTTCGGAAGGCGACGTCCATACATTATGTCCCGTATAAGCCTTGACTCCATGCGGCCGTACGCTTCGACTCGCCAAGGAACTCCGTGGCTCGATGCATCCAAGCGAGCTCCGTGCCACGAGCTTCTACCTGTGCCTGCACATAAAAACTATGTGGGTGTCAGTACTCAACTGTACTGGTGGAATGAGCTCATCGTCTACCCATACAGAACCAACGCGTTAGTTTACTTTGTGCAACATAGTTCCTTCTCATCAATTGTCTTTCTAGTCTTGTCTTAGGATCAGTTTTATGACCGACGCCTTGCCTGAATCTAAGTCTGGTCCTTCTTCGCTGGTGCCTGGAAACTGCTGCTGCCCACGTCTCGGTCCCTCTTCAGTCTTGGGTCTGCCTCCTTCTCTACAGCCTGAGCAATCTTCAGGATGCTCGCATAGGTCGTCGTCTGACTAATCGCCACCGCGTGTCGCAGCTCCCTGGTGAGACCCTTCTTGTATCTCCAAGCTCTATCCTCCGGCGCTCTGACTAGGCTCTTCGCGAACCTGCTGAGCCTAGTAAACTCCGCAGTGTACCGCGCAACCGTTATCGTCCCCTGCTGCAGCGCCTCGAACTGCATCCTCAGCTCATCCCGCTCCACCTCTGGAAAGAACTTCTCCTTGAACAGAGTTTTGAAATCTGTCCAAGACATCTGGGGCTCCGTCAACTGGGGGTCCTCCCGGTACCAAGCTCTGGCCAAGTCGAAGAGTCGCATGCTAGCCACCGCCACCTTCTGGTCCTCTGGAATATGCGCCATGTTCAAGATCCTCTCTGCATTCTCCAGCCGCTCATCTGCATAGATGATCCCCTCGTCGCCCCAAAAGTCCATCGGGCAGAGGTTCTGGTACTCCTTGGCTGTCCCTGGTCTCGGTGCTCGTGGTGCTGGAACTGCTGCTGGAGCTGGTGCTGCCGGTTCTCTGGCCCTGAGTGCGTCGACGACATTCGCTCTGAACTGCACGGCCTGGTGATTCTAGGCCTCCAGAAAGTGCTGAAACATCGCCATCACCTGGACGCCGTCAAACATCATCGTCGGGGGTAGCGACGGAAAGATCGGAGGCGGTGGTGGAAGCTGATCTGCTGAAATGTCCGGTGCAGCCTGCTGATCCGAACTGCCTGCGACTCCGGAACTGCCTGCAAGTCCGGGCTGATCCGCGGTCTTCCTCGTAGTGACCATCCTGCATAAAAAGAAAACTTCGTGATTGATAAAAACCTAACCTACCAGAAAATGTAAATGTTTATATAATAACCATATGTACTCGATATACTCGATTTTCCTATGCTGTGATTCAAGTTTCCCTAATGTAAATCAAGTCCCCCAATAGTACGCTAAGACCTAGGTAATGTACAAGAACATGTGAAGTACAGGAAATATAAAGTACAGGAACATGTGAAGTACAGAAAATGTAATGTACAGAAATGAAACTATAATCCTGAAGTATCAGACATGATAAGTGCACAATATCGAAATACATCTAGTCCATGTGACCGGCTGGGATGTGTACAAGAGCATGCACAGGAGTACATGAATATGGTACGACTTAGGACCCGCATGCACAGTGCGAGGCCTAAGCTAGGTACATGGATATAGTAACCGGGATTGGTCACATAGCTAGTGTATTTCCCCACCCGACACTAATAAGTACAAGAGCAAGGGTACAGGAATACAGGAGTACATGAATATCGTGCCATGACGTGTCACAAGAAGGGGTACAGGAATGTAAATGTACAAAACCGTAGAAAAGTACTTGCCTGGCTCCGGAAAAGTACGGGTGAACAATGGAACTGGATATCCTCCTGGTTTATATTGGTACAAGTTGATTAATAACTAAACTACTTTACTTGGTATCTTGCAGTTCTAACATGCCCAACTATAAGTTATGATACTGGGTTAAGCCCTTCATTCATCATTAAACTTCTACAATTATTCTTCAAAACCATTAGTCAATTAATACCTTGAATATAAAGTTACCAACATTGGTCTAAAAATAAATCTAAAGAATAACTATACTCATTTCTCAGTTTTATCATATAGTCAAGACAATGCATAAATCTAAGCTCAAGTTAATGGGAACTCATTTCCAGTCTATGTGAATTTCAGATTAACTATTTATCGACAGTGAACACAGTCCTAGTTTACATTGAAATAGTATCTCAGGTTACACTGAGTATTAATTCAGGTTTAGTGAAAATGCATTTCCATACTCACTGAATTTGTACTACAGATAAACTGAGGTTGCATCTCAATTTGTACACTGAGACTGCATCCCATGTTCAACAGGTAAGCCGACTGCCCCACAGGTGCCACAGCATAAAGGAAATGAAGTTTGAATTCCCAGGTTACAAATGAGATTTCAATCTTAGATCTCACATGGAACTTCAATTCCCAGATTACAAATGAAACTCCAATAAGAGCTACAAATGGTTCTCTGTTAAACCTTGGACTTCATTTCAATTTAAACATAAACTTCATTCAAGTTTAAATATAAACTTCAATCCCATGTCTAAACATAACTTCAATCTCAGGTTTAAACATATCAGCAGTAATGAGAAACCTTATACAAAATCCGGCCCCAACACTGCATACAGCTCCAGCTTAAAACATCAACTTAAAGATACAACACAAAATTAATTATAGAAATTGATAATAATCAATGAGTTAAAACTAGCTATCAGCCTTCAAGCCTGCATTCAGATCACAACCACATTTGAATCTGGACACGAGCTACCCGGACACGAGCTACTGGTCTGTAATGCATGGACACTGCTACTCCCCAATTTTCTACTCCAAGAACAGCAACATACGCACACAGTCTGGACACGAACTAAATACTGTCACCAGGTTCAGAAGCACCCGTCGACTTCTAACATTCCCAGGTTCATCTGCTCAAGGCACTGATGCTTCGAAGTAGATACGGCTCATCCGAGTCGTATCAAACTCAACACACACCACCACGACTCCAGCGGATTTACGAACACAAGACAACACGAACACTGGACACAAAAATACAACCGACATTATCCCTTCCCAAAAGCAATTAAACAGAGTAACATGATTGGAGGAGTTACCTGAAGGATTTCTCAGAACAAAACTGTGAACCCTGATTTCAACACAATCGATCTCAATACTGCATCCATTCACAAGAATTTCTGCAAAATTTTTAGAAAAGAAAGCAGGAAACAGATTAGAAGATCTCAACGAAGATTCAATTACTGATACCTCAATAATTCTTCCTCCAACCCGGAATCAATCAGAATGAACAGAGTTGACCATTACCATACTAACAAAAATTAGAAGAATAACATTCAATTAGATCATTAATCTAAGTGTATACTCAAAATCAAGAGTTTAATCGGCTCACCAGTCCAAATTGATGTTCGAACAGTCTGTTCATTGTTCCGAGAGAATATTGGATCACTCTTGATCTGAAATTTTCCAGATCGAGAATAATCGATCATCACTAAAATCAAAAGGAAACAAAGCACAGAGAATTTCGAAACTCACCAAACCAAAATTGACAGGAACACGAGGATGTCGAAATTGAACTGCTCGATCTAAAATTTAGATCAGAATGTCAGATCTCTTGATCCGAGAAAACAGAAGAATAAGGAGGTCGAGTGATATTCACCACTCCTACTCCCAAAGTTCGCCGAGAAAGACGTGGCTAGTCGAAGCAACTGCACTGCTAACGAGAAACCGCCGGAGAACTGGGTGCCGCCGCTGCCACTCCTCGTCGCGTCGGTCCGACCTTCAGGCGTCGGTGGAAATCACTGCCATGGCCTCCGTCTTCACCCCGCTCGCCATCACCGCCACTTGGGAAAGCTAGGGTTTCTCGGTCGGCACTCAAGAGGAATTGGGAAAATGAAAGAAGAAAAGAATAAGACACAATACTCCTCTCTTCCTCACTCAGCTTAATAAAGAGGAAAAGAACTTTTCATAAGAGCCCTCCCGTTCTAAAAATATTTTATAAACGCCCCTCCGGTTATAGGTTATTTGCAAAAAGGTCCTTCGCCTTTTCACTATTTCAGGATTTGTTTAAAAATCAGTTAGTAATTCACATGGTGGGGCCCAAAGTTGTTATAACAACTTTTCAAATTTAAAAAGTGGTCCAAAATTAATTCCCTCCAAAAATGAATTACCAAATTTATAAATTAAAACTAATTTATTATTTAAAGATAATAATAACAATTATATAATTTTAGAAATCGAATTTATTTATTTTAAAAAAAAGGGAAGTGGAGTTACACGTCGGGATTATTCCCTTTAGCTATGTAAATTCGTCTCTTTTATTATCAAGCCTACTTGTGCAAGTTGAAAACATGCAATTTATTATGTGAAGGCTAAGATGAGGCAAGTTCACCGAAACTACCCCACCTGAGCGAACGGTCACCTCGACCGAGCGGTGTCTTCGAGCAGCCGTTGCAAGGCTAAGTTCGAACGCCGTCGGCGTTCCGATTCCTCCGATTGACTGAGCGAGACGGGACATTATATCATACACCACTCAGAAAAAGTTTCGTCCTCGAAACTAACTGAGTACTTACTTACTGACTTATCACTTTACTCAACATCCTATGTTTCTCGCACACATTTCTCCTATGCATTTCTCAAATCCGAGCCACGCTCGTGCTACCCTCATCCTTTCTTCAAAACTTACGATCTCAAAATCCTCGACACTTTTCTGTTCCTCAAGTCTCACTTGAATTCAACGTATCACTTAGTATGGATCGTGCACACATTCCAGGCGTCCCCGAAATACATGTATTTCAACCAAGCCTCGTGATAGAGAATCCTCCATCACCACTCGAGTCGGATCGTACACATATTCGGGCGTCCCTGATATACGTGCATGTCACCGAGCTCGCGAGTGGTGCCTCCACAATCCTACCACTTCGCACTCGGACGTCTGTCTAACCGCTAGGCTATGTCGTTCCGTCAGTATTGGAATCATAGTTCCCAAACAACAATATCAACACTGACCCCATCCTAAGGTCAAACCAAGTTGATATTATGGGGTTTTCTATCCAAGCTCGTATCACTCCGATTTCTAAACATCGAGCATCGATTTCCTACGCACATCCCAATATTCATCGCACGGGGTCTGAGCCGTTCAGCAAAGCCATCCTACGATAACTCACGTTTCAACCAATTTTTTGATATATCAATATCACTTCGTTCATCAAGCCATTCCGTATAGTCTATTTCTTCGATCACGTTCGACATAACACGCCTATCAATCCTTCTCAAGTCAAACTCGCTACGACACGATTCATTTCTAAACCATAATTCATATTCCATGCTCCCTAAGTCATTTATCCCAATTCACAAAATCGATCACAAGGTCATTTGACTTAACAATGCGTTGCGTCCCGATCTCACGCGAGTCAGATTATCCACGGTGGACATGAATCACCATGCACTCTCCCGCGGGATAATTATCCTCATCGGGACGTAACTCTTATTTTTGTGTCCAGACTAATTTATTCTTGATACACGGATTGGGCCTACTCAATCCTCAAGTTTTATTCATTAATCAATCCTAAGTCCTACAAATCTTCGAATTCACCTTCGCATCAAACCAACAAGTCGAGACAATCAAAGTTGCCGTATCCTGATTTTTCGAGTTCGATTATTCCTGCGACATGAATCACCATGTCAGCGCTCACGCGGAACAATCGCCCCAAATCCGACGCGACACATGGACGATGCTGGAGTTGCGCTTACGCAAGACAAGATCGCCGACGTTGTGGTTATCAACGTAACCATCAAGACACGTTCACTTTCATCCAACATTCATCTCAATCAAAATCTAAGTATAGCATCCAATCGAATAATAATACTTGCACGATCGTCATCCGCCGAGTCAGAGTACCTCCGAGTTATCGCATATCGATCTTTGATATGCCTCAATACCATCGATGATATGCGTAACCTGAAGATCTTCCTTTGCAACCAATTTCGAGTCGTGCGAATGGTGCTATTGTCCGACTGGATAATCTCCTCGACATTTGAATTCAAGTTTGATCATTATCCCTCGATTCATTCACAACATCAATTTTCTCAAACCCGAGTTCACGTATTGTTCATCCGTCTATCTTAAGTCGTTGAGCAACGTATTTTCTCAATTCGTATCATTCTTGCTAACTCAATGATCGAACGACATCCATTTCAATCCTCAGAGTCATTGCGTAACTTCAAAATCAAATCTTTTTATGCACGCTATCTTTCCGTCGTGCTAACTTTTCGTATACGATCCATATTAATTTTCTCGATCAAGTCATCCATTCGTACACCCTAACTTTTCTCGATTCGATTTCACCTACTCAATCATTCTCACGTTTCATACTTCGCACAATCCTTAATCCCGTGCACGTTTTGTGCGCGTCCATTTCTAGGTTGTTCAAATCGACTCTTCAAATCTTAAAACTACAACTTATTCAATGATACTCAATCTACGGCTTTGCATACACGCGACGCTTGCTGATAGACTCACCGACACCCTACAGCCTCAATCAACCGATCGACATCCCTGAGGCTATCGCATACACCACTCAGGGATGAAGTCATTTAACAAATTCTCAACTATCATTCGAATCAAAATTGACTTCTTCAAGTTTTTCGTTCGAACCATTCCTCAATTTTCAAGCACGCTCATCTATATCGCACCGACGATATCGTCGCTCGATAGCACCCCTATCGATAGTCATCTCACTTTACTCAATCGAGTTCAACTCATTCTGGCTCGACACAAATCCTTGGTGTATATGCCCAGCCCGACTTAGCCAATCATGCTTACGCAAACCATCTTTTTGTTTTGACAAAAACTGTTCTCCTACATTTTGCAAAATAGATAGACTTATTGTATGGACATCCCGTGGGACATTTGAGAGAGAGCGCACCAACGATATCAACTTTGCGGAAGCAACAATTCAGAGTTTGCGAAAACAACAAAGTTAAAGAATTCAATCGATAGTCCAAGGACGTAAAGCCGTGCTCTGATACCATTATATCACGTCCCGCTCCCGTAGGAGCGATCGTCCTCGCTAAGGCGTGATGCCGCACGAGCCTAGGTTGCGCTCGTGCAAGGCGGGTTCTATAACGGCCAATTTCAGCGGCTGTGACGGGGTCATCGCACAGAAGTCCCAAGCAGAGACATTGAATAATAGTAGCAGAATTTGAAGCAAAACATAAGTCATTACAAAACACTCTTTTATTGATATTGAAATAAAGGTTACAGTGGGGCGCAAGGCCAAGATTACAAGTCTCTCAAGCTCACTCAAGCTCACATTACAAGTCACTCAGCTCTCTCTCATCTCTCAATATATGTCTCGAACCAGCGGATGCTTCGGAAGGCGACGTCCATACATTATGTCCCGTATAAGCCTTGACTCCATGCGGCCGCACGCTTCGACTCGCCAAGGAACTCCGTGCCTCGACGCATCCAAGCGAGCTCCGCGCCACGGGCTTCTACCTGTGCCTACACATGAAAATTATATGGTTGTCAGTACTCAACTGTACTGGTGGAATGAGCTCCACGCCCACCCATACAGAACCAACACGTTAGTTTACTTTGTGCAACATAGGTCCTTCTTATCAATTGTCTTTCTAGTCTTGTCTTAGGATCAGTTTTATGACCGACGCCTTGCCTATTTTGTGCCTTTAGACCATCCCGTGCTCGCAACATCAATGTTAACTCAACAACGTTAACCTATCAAGTCGTGCTTGCCTTACGGCTTAAATCAGAGACACAACTATGCGATAAGACTCCATTCTCGTGTGATCGTGCTACAAACCCTTGCTGAGGCCGTGCCTCGCAACTCAAATGAGACTCAATCATATTGTCGCCTCGCGGCCCTTCGCTACTAAATCATCCACTGATCCATCCAACTTGTGAACTAAGTGTCACTCGACCAACTTTGCCTTGTGGCATCTTCTGACATAAACTCAAGACAACTCAAACCAACTTATGCAACTTATATGCCAACAATTTAAGACTCGACGTCACATCTCGTGCCGAAGCACGTTGCCTATGTTGTAGCCATTCTTAGGCCCAAACACTTGTGTTCCAACCATAGACACATTCAACTAGACTAAATCCAAAGGCACACATGCAGATTGCCGCCCGTGTCGACCCATCTATATGAATTGGTCACTAACATCACAAGCTATCATGGACTATAGCCTTGCCATTCGGCGACCCTTTCAACGCAAGTAGCTAGCCCCGCTGAAAGTTCCTGAATGACCCGAGCGGTTCGTCCAGCTACGACTATACCTGTTTTCCTCCGGAACGATGCGATCCCATGACGCCCAGGGTTGCCGCTCGTGGAAACTCCTCCTTGTCGACAAGTTGTCTATTGACCATGCAAGACTAGACTCAAACTGACGTCTCACACAGTCATTCTTCTTCCAGTGTTACCATCTCTTTCAAAACCAAACTCAAGACTTCTATCCTTGAGACCCCTCGTCGACCCACAGTCGCGAGCATTCCTTTCATATATCCTTGAGACCCCTCGCCGACCCACGGTCGCGAGCATTCTTTCTATGTTACCATATCATTTCATTCAACTCAATGCCTATTCGATAGTCCTTTCTCTAAAACTCATTAAATCAACCGTGGTTCATGCCCTAAACACTAAGTCCGTGCATCGTACCTCAAACCAACTTCCGATCTACGCGACGCTATCGCCCAAGTTATACTTTATATGACGGGCCTTGAGACCGTAAAACTATGTGGTTATACCAAACCGTAGAACTCGTAGGACCTTGCTTGCTACCACTCCGATAGCCTAACATAACTTACCTGACTTAAATGCACAACGACTCGATGAGCAAAGGCTGCGTCATGCCTCGCATTGTGGAAACATACCGCGCATGCGTTCGACTTCTGAACGACCAAGTCGTTTGGGTGCCTAGACTTATATCATAAGCCGTGCAACGCAACTTATCTCATGGGGTAAGCCAAGGCTATGCCAAGCCTCGGACGATGGGACCGTGCATGCTTTATGAAGCATTCATGCGGGCGACGCCTAGGACTTCGGCTACGATCATAACTTCGCCTACTCAACCAACTTTCCTTCTCTCAAGCCACGGGATGAAGGACCGAGTGTCATTTTTAAAGCATGCCGTGTACCAGCTCTAAGCCGACCGTTGGACCTTTCCATATTCTAACTCAATTCGACCCGTCGGGATTATTCCCTTTAGCTATGTGAATTCGTCTCTTTTATTATCAAGCCTACTTGTGCAAGTTAAAAACATGCAATTTATTATATGAAGGCTAAGATGAGGCAAGTTTACTGAAACTACCCCCACCTGAGCGAGCGGTCGCCTCGACCATGCGATGTCTTCGAGCAGTCGTTGCAAGGCTAAGTTCGAACGCCGTCGGCGTTCCGATTCCTCCAATTGACTGAGCGGGATGGGGCACTACAATGAAAACTAATTTTCTACTGAAAATTAGTTGTATCTCCTGTTGCTCGAACCCATAACCACCAAATGGAAGCGTCACAACTTAGCCACTTGAGCTAAGGTGATTGGTGTGGGTGGGTGGGTGTGTGCGCATATATATATATATATATATATATATATATATATATATATATATATATATATAGACACACACACTATATAAGTGACATTAGTATTACACAATAACCCTAACATAGTTCACAATTGGAAATTAAAAATGTCAACTTGTAAAGCATATAAACTTAAAATCCAATCACTTAATATGAAATTGATTCACCCTAATTAATTAACCTCTAAATTGGTCGGGCTTGGATAAGAAAATGAGGTGGTGGTGATGGCTAGCTTTGGACTGTGGCACATGGCGGTGGTCTGTGGTGTCGACGTAAGTGTGGAGGAGGGAGGCTTGGGCTGGAGATTTGGGAGGTGGTTGGTGGCGACGACGAAGGAGTAGGCAGGTAGGAGGTTGGAGGCTTGCGTTGGGGCACAATGGCCAACCGAACTGATGGCGGTGGCACGTAGGCACGGAGGAGAAGAGAGAGGGGGCTCGGAGGTTGCTGACGGTGAGATGAGGAGAGGCTCAAAGTGTAGGTTTTAACGAAGAGGAGAGTGTATATCGATGAAGGGAGAGGAGGGTGGGAGCTTAGGAGGGGGTTTCGATTTTTCCAATTTTCGCCAGTAACGTCTTAACAATGTTTAGAGACATAACATCGACATACCGACGACGATTAGTGATGTAATTTAAGTTATAAGACTGACGCGGATAATTCAGGGGCGGCCCGGAGGAGGGGCAGACAGGGCTTGCGACCTGGGCCCCAAATCCCAAGGGGCCCCAATTTATTTTAAAGTTAGTAATAGTAATAATAATAATACATTATTATTCTGATTTCTTCTTCAAAGTTCAAGGTCTGAAGAAATCATTATAGCAATTCAACAAATATAACATGGCACATGGGAATTTGATAGCTATCCGACTCTTTAATTTCAAAGAAAAAAAATTAGTCTTTCCATCGCTTCAGATTTCTTTTTGTATTTCAGAGAAAAAAAGTTCTTCACGTCGCTTCCGATTTAGACGACCAGTAATAAGTTTTTTTTTGAATTATTTATTATAATTCTCTCTTCATTCTCTCTTTTGCTTATAATTGAAACACAAAATTTCTAATTTTCTTCAATTTCTTCTCCTATAATCCTTCACAAGGATTTTGCGATGTAAGACTATGCGAAGAAGGTCACAACGGCAGACAAGCTTGCTGAACTTTCTCTCTCTCTCTCTCCTTCCTGGCGTTTGCTTGAGCCTTGATCCGAACAGTAGACGGAAAGGTGAGAGAGAGGTATCAATGTGAACCTGATATTTTAGCAAGACTTTCATTTTGAGAATTGAAATATTTTATAACTTTTGTTCCTTGTGATGTCGACTTTATTATGTTTTATGAGTTTCCTCTGTTGTTAATGATTGAGGACAATATTTCTTTGCCCCCGTCTTTTCAAAGAGGGGTTCTATTGATGTAGTTTATTTTTTGAAAGTTCCAAGTTATATTTACATATAATCTACTTTGCACAAACACAAGCACGAACTTGAAATTTTAAATCTTTTTAAAATTAGGATACATATTATTTGTATTAGATCTTCGGTCTTCCTTCATAATATCTCTATTTATGCACATTTTCATAGTAACTAAGTTTCAATCAGCTTTTGTAGTATATTTAGCTTACTACGTGTTGTGAGTTATAATTGATCCCATGATGGTGTTGGATACCGATGAGCCAATGACGATGAGTCTTTTCGTTTATCTTTGCACTTAAGATTTCACACTTAAAATTATACGTTGTTCCTAGTGTTGAATATCTTTTCGTAATCTTTGCACTTAAGATTTCACAATGATTTGGTTTTCAAACTGAAATATTTTGTAACTTTTGTTCTCCTGATTTTGGCTTTTTCTTATGTTTCTTGAGTTTCTCTGTTGTTGATAAATTAAGCAAACAAGTCCATATATCTCGATCCTAGTACTGAAAAAACATGAACAAGAAATGTTAAATAACATATTGCATCGGAGTTTTTTTTAACTACAAAAGTAGTATTGCCATTTGCCAGGATATATACCTGTTGTAAAATTTAAGATTAGCTGGCATGTATCAGGCCTCAGTTTAAAAGGATTTACTTTGATTTATTGTATCATGCAATTTTTTTATACTTTGTTTCCAATATATTTTTTGAAGAAGGGACATCATTTTGTATTTCGTCCTGGGCATCAAAATGTTTCGGGCCGGCCCTGCGAGGATTATGCAAAGTAACAATGATGTCTTTTGCGTCATCGGGTAGGTCGCTATTCCCTTTTTTTAAGTGTCTTAATCAAGGAAATATTTTTCGCTACTCACAACACACATTTGTATTCAACAAAGACATCTTTCTTTGATCCTTGAATGCTTGTTGTTTTGTCTTTCGAAGGATTTTCATTTGCTTCCCCTCTGAGATAGTACCCTTAATCAAAAATTCCACTGCTTCTCTTATTCAGTAGTGAAGTAATTCCTCATTCACGGTTAGAATGTACTAAAAGAATTATTTCTAATTTCTTAAATTGTGCATTAAGTTTTAGAACTATTTTGTTATTAGCCCAATATCATTGACCTATTTGACCCTTCATGAATGTTGAGTGTTACAATATTATGTCAATCCAGATCTTCGACAATTATTGTCCTAAATATCTTGGGTTCAAGTCACTCTAAATTTTTTTGGAGACCAAGTTACCAAAACAATCCAAATTCAGTTAAATAACTAATTAAGAGAGAATTGAGAAAGATCAAATTAAACCTTAATCAATTACGTATGAGCTAAGAATTTTCAATATCAAATTATATGTGCACTTTCAAGAGAAGTAAGAAATTCAAAACTTTGCACTTTATGGGAGGTGAGAATTACTTGTTTGGCCATGAAAGTGATGGCTCACTAAAAAGTGTAGAATCTAAGTGTAGGGATCAGGTCATCCACAGTTTGAGAACTTCTTCCTACTCTTTAATAGACTACTTAGAAGGTCTTCTCAAACAAATTCAACATTGTGAGTAGAAAATCTTTGCAATTCTGTTCATAGTCAAAAGAAAATCTAAGTTGAGTATGAGACCAGTTTGACACCATATATACTTTATATATACATTATATATTTACAAGAAGAATGGCATGAGTTGGCCAATCCAACAAGAACATTCCAACATAATTTTGTGGTTAATATCACCCCAAAAATAGCTCAAATAAGTTTCTAGTGCAAATAACAAATAGGTGGTTTAGGTCGAAGAAAATATTAACGCAGACTTAATTGATTTAGGTCCATATAACTTACTTAGATTGGTTAGGATATCATGTGATTAGTTTAGCTATGATACAAGTCCGTAAAAATTAGTTAATATCGCATTCTTGAAACCGTAACAAAAATAAGTAACAAATGCTGATGTGGCCGAGAGAAGTAACAAAGTTTACAGGTTTAGCTGGTTAACATTAACATTAATATTAAAATTAAAATTGACATTAACATTAATATTAGAATTAACATTAACATTAAAATTAATATTAACATTAAATTAAAATTAGCATTAACATTAACATTAACATTAACATTAACATTAACATTAACATTAATACTAAAATTAATATTAACTTCATATTAACATGAATATTAATATTAATAATAACATTAATTAGTATTAATATTAATTTTAACATTAAAATTAATATTAACATTAAATTAAAATTAGCATTAGCATTAACATTAACAATAAATTTTTGGGTAATTAACTTTTTGGGTTAAAACATGACATGTCAGTTGCCATGTCACTTTCCATTTCAGATGCCACATAATGGGAGATGTTATCACCCAAATTTTTTGGGAGCCAATTAACACAAGAGAAATATTTAAAGAATATTTTTTAAAAGTTGTTGACCAGCTAAACTAGTAAACTTGGTTACCTCTTTTCGTCACGTTAGCATTTGCTAGTAGTAAGCTGGTACTAAGCTAGCCATACAGCAAGATTGCGAAGAAAAATATTAACGCAAACTTAATTGATTTACGTCCATATAACTTACTTAGATTGGTTAGGATGTCATGTGATTAGTTTAGCTATGATACAAGTCCGTAAAAATTAGTTAATATTGCATTCTTGAAACCGTAACAAAAATAAGTATGATGATATATAAGGATAGTACTCACATCAACACCTTTTGTTGTGGATATTGATGAAAATTCGTGCAAGAATCAAACAATTTTTAATCGCGGATATAAAAAAAATCAAGTAAACTTGTAAAAGCTGTACGAAAGGACAAGCAAGCAATTAAAATTACTAATAAGAGCAAAGTACTGAAACTGCAACAAAGTTGCTATGAATACAAGTGTTTAGAAATCTGGAATTTGTTAAAAGAGTTAATTGTCGGGGTGGTAAATAGCACCATTGTTCAAAGCAAGATTCGACCATTTTCATCGATCTACTCCTAGAAACCATCAAGTTCGATAGAACTTCTGAAATGCTCCTTTGTGGGTCTTGATGTCAGACAAAACGGAACACGACATTCTCTCTTGCTGCTGCTGCTACTCTCTCTCTCTCGCTCACCGATTGTATATATTCTCTTATGTTCACAGCACTAGTGCAAAAAAGAAGATAAACCAGAGAATAACTCAAGTGGATGATTACTGCAGTAATGCCATATAAACAGGGTAGTTACGAAACTGAACCGTTCCATTATGAGCAGTAACGTACGACAGCAACAAAAACAGAGAAGCCCGCTAAACACGTAGAACAACGTAGAATCCGCTAGACAGTGCTGCTGAACAAGCAAACGTCGCATAACCCGTTGAACCTCGTTGCACCCCGCGTATCCGATGCATTTGTGCGCCATCAAAGTGTCACCTTTGGGCTTAGCTCCTAAAAAAATACTCTTAAAAAGTGTGACAAAAAACTATTATTTCGTGTGGGATAATTTGTGTTAGTCTATTTGCAAACAATCGATGGAAAAACTCAGTTGCAATCCCTAAGAAGAGATGCAAAGAATGCAGTTGCAATCCCTAAAAAAGATGCAAATAATGCAGTTGCAATCCCTAAAAAAGAGATGCAAATAATGCTGATTGCGTAGCCTAAACGATTAAAAAAAAAATCGAATCGCGTTTGCAATAGCGGTTTCTCGAAGGCAACAAGAGATGATCAACAACAGTTGAGTCTCAGATTCTCGAAGGCAACAGAAAGAGGAAGGAAGAAGAAGAGCGGATCTCGCTGGGGTGTTGAACACCGGCGCTCAAAGCTATACCCGCAGTACGGATAAGCTCCCAGGAACCAGCAAGTTCAGGAGAACTTCTGGAACGCTCGTAAGTCAATATTTGAGACTTGAACGGGCTTCCTGGACTTAACAGACTCCCTCAACTCTCTTCTTGGTGCATCTTTCAAAGGAGGCCAAGGGGCTCTATTTATAGAGTGGAGTTGAGACTTCACCTCTTCTCCTATCCGATGTGGGACTAAAATACCAATACTCAAAATAGAGTTTGATATTTTAGATCATCCCAATCAGCATAGAAGTGTGCCAGTCCACGCCTACCCCCGAACCCTCCCGTGCATGCACGAGACATCTTGGAGTCCGCGTCCGAGTCCGAGTCCGCACAACAAAAATTAACTTGCATCCTTGTTGGATTTAATCCTTTTTCCTTCTAGGAAAATACTTTCACATGGCACAAACTTGTGCCTCACTACACCTCATGTGCACACCTCAACACAAGCAATGCATTATATTGAGATACTCACCATTTGGTGTAGCCGATGTGGGACTATCTTTTCTAGTCCAAAGGCAAAAACACCAACAATTTGAACCTTATCCAGTAGAAAAATCTTTCTACGTACCAACCACTTGAGCTAACATATCCATAAAATATATATATATATATATATATATATATATATATATATTATATATATATATATATATATATATATATATATATATATATATAATATTAATGTTGAGAACTAATAAGGGATTTTAGTCCCACATCGGAAGTTGTATTGTGAAGATGAGGTGTACTATCTATAAGTAGTGGCAGGAGCCCATCAATAAAATCATCTGAGAAATTCCACTTATTTCAACTTGGTATTAGAGCCTGGTTCCAAAAAAAAAAATTTCCTCCCTCCCTGACGCCAGCCCCCCCAACCCCCCCCATATCCTAT
>JANAVB010019440.1:0-18913 GCA_029216955.1 Iris pallida
TAGGCGTTAATGGCTACCTTGATTTTAGCAGAATGAAGAGACAGGTTCATTACCATAAATAAAAATTTATTGCACGGAAGTGGGAGAGCCTTCCACTTGGCGCACAGTTGTGGACAGTCCGAGTCTATAAATAGCCGCATGAAGGGAAGCTTATTTCCATTCTTCACTTGTTTTTCCCAAAATGGAGGTGAACTCGCTGGCACCCTACTTTGGCGAACCGACGAACTCCTCATTCGAAGAAGCTTTGACGACGAGCTCCTTCCGAAGGTGAAGATGCACCGAGTTAGTTCTTTCACCATCGGCCCTTTTTGTACAAGCCTGTGAAAGTGCATGTTGCATCCAAATATCGGAATCATCGTGTCGGACACAGGCTGATGGTGTTGTATCCAAAGATCGGGGCGGTCGTGTCCCAATTTTTCTTATGCTGGAAGAGCTGCAGGTCAGAGCTATCGTGCCTCGATTTTGTTTGGCTAGAAGATCCATTTCTCCTACTAGAGTGCCTACATGCTGACGAGGAAGTGATTCGTTCTGACTATGCATGGGGATGCACCTGTGCTGATATGCTAGAATGATGCGCTTAGCTAGCACTTGAGTGAGTGCCTGACAAGTAATGCGCCTGGCTATAGCTTTTAGGATTTTCTTTCTCTTTTCTAAAATAATTCTCCTTTGTAAAAAGTTTTAGACACGTAATAGACTTCCATAAAATAAAAGTCTAGTTTCTTGATGTCTTATACTCTTTGTTTGTGTTCTGCTGCGTCGAGTACTCTGTCTGTTCTGGCGCATATCAGTGTGGGGCACATTAGAATTTATGGCGCATAGGGACTCTAGCCTGAAGTTTCATGCTCCTACACCTGCTTCTCTCCCCCCCCCGGGGCGCTCCCGCTCCCCTCCGGCGACCCCGCTGCTCCTCTCACCGACGTACTTCTCTCCGGCCACCCCCTCCTACGGTAAAGTGTAACCCTAACTCGGACACTCACACACGCGGATACTAATCCTAACTCGGACACATACACACATACACACACACACACACTGACACACTAACACATGCGAACAGAAACCTTAACCCTAATACGGACACGAACACACACACATGTACACATACACGATGCACACATATGGACACACATGGACACACCCTAGTTAATATGTTTGTGTTCATGTGAGTCCATTTAGATACATATTCTCTTTTTGATTGTCACTATGCTATATAGTAGTTTGATAGGATTTTTAATGTGAATTTACTATTATATGGTGTTGAGTATCATATAATGGTAGTATAGAATTGAGTATTGATATCATTGAGAGTTAGTATATGTGTCAAATTAGATGTGTGTTGATTGAAGAGTGTCTATTTGATATTCTTAAATAATCAAGTTTTTCAACATGGTATCATATACTTTCATATTATATGTGTATGACGGGTCCTAAATGTAGGCTATCTAAGGAAGGTTGTATCCTAGATATATTTTGATACCTAAGATACAAAACATATGTATCCAACTAAGTATAAGTATCTATATATTTTGATACTAAGGAGTACCGTAGTACCTAGAGTGTAAAAAGTGACTATCCTAGAAGGATATAAGATTTTTTAGGAATTGGGTAATTGTCAAGGTAAGTTTGGTGTTTGATTGAAAGTATCTAGAGTGTATAGAATAAGTATCTATAAGATATGGCATGGTGTCAAGTGTAGGTATGACACTACCAAAATACAGTAAATTAGCGACCAAAATTAGCGACGAAAATTTTCCGTCGGCGTTAGCGACGGTTTTGTGGCAACTAGCCGACGGATTACCGACGACAAGCCGTTTTTTTTATTTTATTTTTAGGAGGAAGAAAGGTCGTACATCCGTCGCTAGGGCGTCCGAGATATAGCGACGGATAGTCAGCCGTCGCTATGCAGTCGATTATTTGGCAAATTGTGTGGAAGAATTGGCGAACAATTCTTCGACAACGTTGCGACGGATATTCAGTCGACAAGTATCAAAAATAGCGACTAACGGGCGACGTATTAAAATCCGTCGCTACATATACGTTCCAGACTTAAATTGAAACGGAGGGGGGAACTTTTCGCATTTCTCCAAATTCACTCTCTTTCTCTCTCTCTCTCTCTCCTCTTCTCTTCTCTCTCTCTCTCTCTCTCGCGATGTCGTAGGGGCAGGGGGCGACGGACTTGGGGCGGGGGCGTCGGGGGCTGGGCGGCGGGCTTGGGGCGGGGGCGTCGGGGGCTGGGCGGCTGGCTTGGGCGGGGGCGTCGGGGCTGGGCGGTGTTGGGCGGGGGCGTCGGGGGCTGGACGACGGCTTGGGACGGGGCGTCGGGGGCTAGGCGGCGGGCTTGGGTGGGGGGTCGGGGGCTGGACGGCTGGCTTGGGGCGGGGCGTCGGGGGCTGGGCGGGCTTGGGGCGGGGGCGTGGGGGGGGCGGGCTTGGGGGGGGCGTCGGGGGCTAGGGGCTGGCTTGGGGGGGGGTGTCGGGGGTATATGCAACCGACACAGCCATAAGCACTCTTCATATATATGCAACCGAACTACTGGCCGGCGGGCTTGGGCGGCGGGCTTTGGTCGAGGGCGGGGGGGGCTTTGCTTCTCAAATTCATCTGAGTTTATATTGGCTAAATAATGTGTTATCCAGATTGGGTGTTATCCATTAGTTTGGTGGTGTTTGGATTAGTAAATGTGAATATAGGGTTTGGGTTCATGGTGTATATGTTCACTGTCTCAAGGACAGTACGAGTTCTTCATCTGCCTTCTTTGTTAAGAATATCCTTGGGACATTCGCTTCACCAAAGTCACTGAATAAGTAAAAATTTTCCTGGAAAACCGACCCTTAGAGTGTATCAGTTGTGTACTTCTATATAGATGTATATATCTATACATCTAACAGTGAAATACAATCTCAGTTAGTGACGGACTAGTGACCGGTTAGCGACGGATATTTCCAGCTCCATTTGTATTAATCTACGGTACGACATGGTGATCAGGACATAGTCCCTGCAGCCATTCGACTAACAAGGCAGAAACTATGTAGCCGTAGATAAAGTTGACTGTCCTCGACCCTCATCCCTCGGATACGATAACCTATCACTATATCTTATATAGTAGTAGATGATGTCTTAGTATTACATTATGTGAGTTCATCTTGATTCTGTTATATCCTTCAGATACTAGATACGATAAGAACATATACTATACCATATGTACAGAACATAGATGATTTACACTAATGTATGCTAGAATAATTTTGGGTTGTGTTCTGAGCCATCCGTTCTCACACTTAAAACATAAGAATTAGTAGTGTGAGAGCGCCGGAGATAGTGAGAGCGCCGAAGGGGGGAGGAGAGAGAGTGAGAGAGTAAAATAGTACGACATGGTGAAGTAGTACTGTATTTTGGCTCCAGCTCCAGCTCTATTTGCATTAATCTACGGTACGACATGGTGATCAAGACATAGTCCCTGCAGCCACTCGACTGGCGAGGCAAAAACTATGTAGCCATAGATAAAGTTGACTATCCTCCGACCCTCATCCTCGGCAATGAATACGATAACCTATCACAATATCTTATATAGTAGTAGATGATGTCTTAGTATTACATTATGTGAGTTCATCTTGATTCTGTTACATTCTTCAGATACTAGATACGATAAGAACATACTACACCATATATACATAACATAGATGATTCACACTAATGTATGCTAGATTGAATCTTGGGTTGTGTTCTGAGCCATCCTTTCTCACACTTGGCAAAAAATCAAATTTTTGTACTTTATCTGCTTTCGAAAATGTAATCAAATTACATGATGGTTCCTTTAGTTAGCTTGCTTGTGTTATAATTATATTATTTTTGAATATCGATCTTACCAGATGGCACCCATGACCCGAGGAGCGGCACGTCGTTTGAGGGAAACAGTGAATGCTGAGGGGTCCTCCTACAGTTAAGAAGAAGTGGCACCAGTAGCTAGTAATACCGGGAGTTCTATTCATCCAGCACCGGTAGCTAGTGAGATCGGGAGTTCTATTCATGCAGCATTTGCAAGGGACTATCTCTCCTCACGCCAAAGATCCCGCTTATTCGAGGTGGTTGCGTGATCGTATCACTGAGCGTTTGTGAGCTGCGTGGTTCTCATTAGCTATTAGTACTTATTTGTATTGGACTATTTGTATTGGGTTGCTTTTGTATTAGACATTTTTATTGGACTACATATATGAATTAGTACTGTGTCAATCTCTGGATTGTATTGGACTACGATATGGTGATCAGGACATAGTCCTGCAGCCATTCGACTGGCGAGGCAAAAACTATGTATCCGTAGATGAAGTTGACTGTCCTACGACCCTCATCTCTCGACAATGATGATACGACAACCAACCGAGAGGATACTCTGAGAGATCCATCTGAGTAGGACGTATATTCTGAGAGATCACATTTACAAGAATGATATCAGTAGTGGGATTGACTGTTGTAAGAGATATTATCAGAGTATACATCCTACTCAGATGGGTCTCTACCGTTACTATTTTTTCTGATAGCATGGTGGATGTGCTCCCTCAACAGATTCTTGCTCCGAGCCAAAACTTTGCCCCGGAGCTCAAGTGGACATCCTTCGTGTAGAGCTCGAGTGAGAGGTTCCTGACAGCATGGTGGTCTCCTTTGTCAAAGTATCCATGCTCATCCTACACGAAGGATGTCCACTTGAGCCGGGGCAAAGTTTTGGCTCGGAGCAAAAATCTGTTGAGGGAGCACATCCACCATGCTGTCAGAAAAAAAGTAACGGTAAGAGACCCATCTAAGTAGGACGTATACTATGATAATATCTCCTCCAACAGTCAATCTAATGATATCATTCTTGTAAAGGTGATCTCTCAGAGTATACGTCCTACTCAGATGGATCTCTCAGAGTATCCTCTCCGGTTGGGTTGTGTTCTGAGCCATCCGTTCTCACACTTAAAATACATATGAATTGTGTTTGTATTTTCAGCGAACCCAGGGATTGGATTCTGTATTTGTATTTTGGTTTCTGTATTTTGGCTCCAGTTCCATTTGTATTAATCTACGGTACGACATGGTGATCAAGACATAGTCCCTGCAGCCATTCGACTGGCGAGACAGAAACTATGTAGCCGTAGATAAAGTTGACTGTCCTCCGACCCTCATCCCTTGGCAATGATACGACAACCTATCACTATATCTTATATAGTAGTAGATGATGTTTTAGTATTACATTATGTGAGTTCATCTTGATTCTGTTACATTATTCAGATACTAGATACGATAAGAACATATACTACACCATATGTACAGAACATAGATGATTCACACTAATGTATGCTAGAATAAATTTTGGGTTGTGTTCCGAGCATCCGTTCTCACACTTGGAGATAAATCGAATTATAACGACGGATATTAGGTTACTCTTCAGGAATTGATGTATATTTTACATTAATTTGGTTTGGTCTATATGATTCTTGGATAATTGGTGTGCATTAAATTCGTATGTGCATATTTGGTCTATGTCATTCTTGGATAATTGGTGTGCATTATATATTGGTCTATGTGATTGTTGGATAATTGGTGTGTATTATAATTGGTTTGGTTTATGCATATTTCTGTGAACAGGGAAATTGCAACAATTTTTTTCAAAAAAAATTTAGTTAGCGACGGACTAGTAACCGGTTAGCGACGGATATTTCCAGCTCCATTTGCATTAATCTACGGTACGACATGGTGATCAGGATATAGTCCCTGCAGCCATTCGACTGGAGTGGCAGAAACTATGTAGCCGTAGATAAAGTTACTATCCTCCGACCCATCCCTCGGCAATGATGATACGACAACCTATCACTATATCTTATAATAGTAGATGATGTTTTAGTATTACATTATGTGAGTTCATCTTGATTCTGTTATATCCTTCAGATACTAGATAGGATAAGAACATATACTACACCATATGTACAGAACATAGATGATTCACACTAATGTATGCTAGAATGAATTTTGGGTTGTGTTCTGAGCCATCCGTTCTGATCAAGCATCTTCCTTCTCCTCTCCTACACCATGGCTCTGGACCCATCTGCTCCTCCCTACTTCCTTCTTCTTATTTGACTCTCTCAGCCACATATGATATCCACCTCAAGTGTAGAGTCGGGGTCGAAGAAGTGGCAGGAAGAGGAGGGGGAAGCAGCACAGCCGGCGGCATGACCCGGAGGAAGTACAGATATTTTCTTCAACATCCGTAGGAGAACTATAAGGATATATCTTTTCACAACATGTCACCTTGTCAAAGACCCTTAATGTGAATATCATGTTACCGCGGTGTCGGAAGACTAACATGTCATAATTTTTTTAAGCCGTGTATTTGACATAATCCTCCCAACTTCCTTCCTCCTATGTAGTAATCTTGCATTACTACATAGCAGGAAAGATTTGGAGGATTATGTCAAAACCACGGCTTAGAAAATTATGACATGTTAGTCTTCCGACACCACGGTAACATGGTTGTCACATTAAGGGTCTTTGACAAGGTGATATGTTGTAAAGATATACTTATAGTTCTCCTATGGATGTTGAAGAAAACCTCTGTACTTCCTTCGGGTCATGCCGCCGGCTGTGCTGCTTCCCCCTCCTCTCCTGCCTACTTCTTCTTTCCCGACTCTACACTTGAGGTGGATATCATTGGCTGAGAGAGTCAAATAAAAGAGGAAGTATGGAGGAGCAGATGGGTCTAGAGCCATGGTGGAGGAGAGGAGAAGGGATGCTTGATCAGAACTTGAGGTGGAAAAGTTGTGACGTTGATAGCATAAGGAGAGGATGAATGGAGGGAGGGAAGTGGCTGCATGCCTTAGCTAACTCGAGCGGTATTTATCCTCCGACCTCATCCCTCAGCAATGATATGACAACCTATCACTATATCTTATATAGTAGTAGATGATGTCTTAGTATTACATTATGTGAGTTCATCTTGATTCTGTTACATTCTTCAATACTAGATACGATAAGAACATATACTATACCATATAAAGAACATAGATGATTCACACTAATGTATGCTAGAATGAATTTTGGATTGTATTCTGAACCATTCGTTCCCATACTTGGCAATTAAGCATGTGAAATAGAACTGATTATGTTTAGTTTGTCTTACGATACAGATTTTCACATCCAAATTGAAATGGATCGTTACTTCGTTGATTGTACATGGATGTACTAGCGGATCAACCTCCTGGACCATAGGTACTTATAAGTATTGACCGTATCGGATTAGTATGATCTATCATTTTGGTATGGACCGTATCGGTTGGTATTGGTCTTAGCGAATTGGTGTCGTGCTATCCGATATGTATCGGCCGTATAGCTAGGATTCATATTGGCCTTGTCGATTTGGTATCGGTCATATCCGATAGGTATCGGCCGTGTTGGATTAGTATAGACCATTTCGGTTAGTATCGTGGAAGGTTTAGTAAAACTGTACTTGGATTTCTCTCTTCTAGAGCTAGATTACCATTGCAAGAGAGTCACGAGAGCGTAGATGGCCAGTTACAGAACATACATACTTCTTTTGAATCTTGCTTTTTTTGATGGAAAAGGAAGCATGTATGTTACTGTAACTGGCCAATCACGATCTGGTGACTCTCTTACAATGGTATTCTAGCTCGAGAAGAGAGAAATCCAAGTACAGTTGTTACTAAACCTTTCACGATACTAATCCGAAATGGTCTATACTAATCCAACACGGCCGATACCTATCGGATATGATGATACCAAATCAATAAGGCCAATATGAATCCTAGCTATACGGCCGATACATGTATATATCGGATATAGGACGATACCAATTTGTTAAGGCCAATACCAATCTGATCGTCCTATACCAAACCGATAGACCGATACTAATCTGATACACTAGATACTAAGTACATCCGGCCTATACCAGCAGATCCACCAATTACTGCACGATAGGCCCAACGACTCCAGTTACATCCGATTATTGGTGAGTACATGATTATATATAATTTGTTAGTCTTGTGATACAGATTTTTACTCTCTCATGCTACCAACGTCACAACTTTTCCAGTGCTGCTCCCTCTAATGATGATGAACGCAAAAAACCAACGTCACAACTTTTATAATTTGAGTAAATTTCTTTACCCTATATAAAAATTTATGTTGTCAGAGAGATGGCTCCTAGGACTCGCCGAGGTGGTGCTGCTAGTCGAGGAAGGGGCCGAGGCAAGAAACCCTTGGAGGTCGACACGGAGGAAGTCCACGTCGTCAAACAAGAGCCGGTGACTGTTAAGGAGGAGGTGTTACAAAGGTCGAGGTCAAGGAAGAACCAATGACCATCAGGAAGAGATTGCTCCCAAGGTTGAAGTTAAGAGGAGCACGTCAGAGAGTAGTAGCATCGGGACCGACCCTCCTGTCCCTACAGAAGACTTCAACCAGATTGAGCCTTCGTATGCAAAGTGGCTGATAGAATGGTACATGCCTCAACGCAACTATGATCCCTGGCTGTGAGGATTCATCATCTTACTTGTGGTCTTTGCTGAGGCTAATGTCGATTTTCCTATATGTTTTGGAATTTTGGAATATTTGTGGAAATTTTACAATATTTGTGGGAATTTTGGAATATTTGTGCTATGATCGGATTATAACGACGGATATTAGGTTATTCTTCAGGATAATTGATGTCTATTTTATATTAATTTGGTTTGGTCTATATGATTCTTGGATAATTGGTGTGCATTAAATTCGTATGTGCATATTTGGTCTATGTGATTCTTGGATAATTGGTGTGCATTATATATTTGGTCTATGTGATTGTTGGATAATTGGTGTGCATTATATATTGGTATGCATATTTTTGCGAACAGGGAAAGTGCTGCAATTTTTTTCAAAAAAATCTCATTTAGCGACGGACTAGTGACCGGTTAGCGACGGATATTTTCAGTTTCGACTACTGTTCGACGGCATATCCGTCGATAACTGAAGATTTGAAAATGTTTCCAGGTAGCGACGGGTGGTCGACGGAATATCCGTCGGCAACGTTCTGGTGGTATATAGTTCGACGGAATGGCGACGACGTATCCGTCGCCATGGTTCTGGAAATACCAACATTTCCAGAACATGGTCGACGGATAATCCGTCAGTATTCCGTCGCTAACCCATCCTTTGTTAGCGACGGTGATCGACGGAATAGCGACTCATCCGTCGAGAACATGGTCGACGGATAATCCATCCGTATGCCGTCGCTAATCCGTCCTTTGTTAGCGACGGCGATCGACGGAATAGCTACGGAACGATACACTCTGATACGCTATTATGACGGTTTACCGACGGACCACTACGTCGCTAGTGTCTACACAGTTCAGTATTTAATACTTGAAATGGACGAAAGTCCGTCGAAAAGTCGTCGCTAATGCTTCGTATTGTGAAGTGAAAAGCCGTCGCTTGACGACTACGTAGCGACGGACCGTTATTAGCGACGAGCTGATTGCCGACGGATTATTTTGGCCAAGACCCGTCAGTGGTCGGTCGCTAATACAAATTCTCGACGGACGGGCGAGGATCTGGCCGTCGCTAAATCGACAAATTTTGGTAGTTTGATAGGTATAGTGTTAACACATGAGTCAAGATAGTAGGTGAAGGTGAGTGCTAGCTAGGTATCGCTAAGTATTTCATGGTAAGATACCAGGTAAACGTCGGAAAGGACGTCGCTAACTACTAAAGTCAACGACGTTTAGCAATGAAATATGACGTTACTGATTAGCTACTGCTTGTCGCTAAATGTCGCTATCTACTAGAATATTTGCGACGTGCTGACGTCGTTACTGTACGTTGCAATAGTGACGAATAGCGACATTTTTTGTGTTAGCGATCATAAAATACGCGACAAAAGTTTTTCATCACTAAAAATGTCGCTAATCTTGATTACGACATTTTTGTACACTTTAGAGACATTTTTATGCGTCGCTATAGTGTCTTATTTTGGTAGTGCTACTTCACTAGGCAAAGGGGATAAATAATTTTTTGAATCATTAAGAGAAAACCTTACATGACTACCATCACACACACCAGAAAGAGTAACCCTCCCTTATCGAGATCTCTAATGAGATCTCTCATTTTCTCTCTTGAAGACTCCTTTAAGGGCACCTAGAAAACTCTCTCTTAACAGCCTCCTTAAACTACACCCACCAACCCAACCCTAGAATGGTAGATAGGCTTAAATAGGCCTCTAAAAACTTGACCTAGGTTGGGAGAAATATGAACCGTCAAAAAGTTAATCTTTAATATGATACGTTAAATATCTGAGCAGATCCAACATACGTTATACCATCATCATATAGTCATTATACTGTTATACCCAATTCCCTCTTCCAAACTCGATGGGCCAAAATCTCACTTTTAAGCATGTCGGTGGCATGCCATCGGTATGCCACCAAGCTGATACTGTTCCTTCTACTTAGTTGTTTCGACTCCTTTAGGTTTTCTCTGATTCCTTGGGTGGTGCCCATCGCACTACTTAATGAACACGAGCCAAAATCCCTAGAAAGGAAACTATAACGATTAGAGTCCAACCAAGAAAATCTTGACTACTAGAATAGAATAATACACCAACTTACCTATCCAATAATGGATTCACCACAACTACTCAATAAATAAATACGATTACAGTGGAGAAAGTAGCAAGTTACCGAAGACGAGAAAGAAGAAACAATATGGATCTCCTCGAGGGAACTTTTTCGAATCAACCATGAACACCTCCCAATCTCCTTCTTCCTCTTCTTGCGAGTTGCACAACCACCTTTTGTAATTCACACATTATCGCCGATTAGGCTAGAAAATAGACATATAACCACCCCTCATATTTGAGACAATCCAGATCGTTGATACTGATCAAACATAATCCAAAAATCATGACTTTCGCTTATCCCCATGGGACCAATACAGGACCTGCCCCGAACTCGTGGGTGCCCGAGGCAAACTCCGTAATGGACCCCTCATACACAATATGGAAAAAATTAAGTAATAAATAAAAGTAAATATAACCAAGAAATTTGTTATTACCAAGTTTTGAACAAAGGATTGTGCAAGTCAATGATAATCACCACACCATAATTCTTTTGAGTGGTCCATATATAGTATATTCTTATTCTATACTATATTATCCATGTTGGTGTCCCTTTAGACTTCGGGCCCTAGGCCGTCGCCCAGCCTATCCTGGACTAGGGCCGCCTCTGGACCAACATATTGTCAGTATATCGCACGTATATTGGTTAGTGGGCAGCTCCAAAAATGTTCTTTCGAGAAATCACCAGATTTGTTCTATCCTGCAAAGCACTATACTACTATACACATCGTTTAATGTCATTGATATAACAGTCTGAACCATATTCCACCCCCCTCCTTTTGACTAATATTGATTCTGTAACGAGTTTTGTTTGTCAATTAAACATTTCGTACATCTTTGACATATGGATAGCACGTATTGTACTCCTCTGTGTTTTTGACATATAGAACGAAATCCAACCCAACATAATTGGATTATTTTTTATTTGGTTTTTTTTTGAATCCCTTTTTTATTATAAAATGGTATTGGAGTTCACCTTAGTGATATGCTCAAACTTCACCTATGCATGTAGAGATAGACGTCAAGCTAAGCTACATCCTAAGATGGTGAGTAACTCTCTTTTTATGTCAACACTGTTGACAATTTGGTTCATCTCATTAATTATCAATCAACTGAGATCTCTTGTGGTGTTCATATGTCATTAATTTGATGGCTTAGTTTCAATTGCGTTCATTATACACTTCTTTTCTACATTCGTCACAATACTTGCATGATCACTCTTTGTATTGTGTCCATTCATAAATCAATGGGCTACGCGCCTCCAGTGTAACGGGGTTGAGTGTTGAGTATATGATGTTACAAGATGTTACATTATGCTACCTATTATATGGTTACATTTATCTATACTAATATAAGGTGTCTTGGATACAGTTCAAAATTGGACCATCTAAATTGTTTATAAATACTCTATTCCTTATTTTTTTAAATAACCAATTATTTAGCTATCTAATATGATGTACTTATAACCAAACTATTATCTTCTACTATGTATTATATAGTCAAGAATGTGAATAATGTAAATAAATAATCTGACGATGCCGAGGCTTGAACTTGGTTCAATGTCGTTAAGATAATAATCGCCCTACACTGGTGCCTACGGTCAGTGGCGTAATAAGAATTTTAATCTAGGAGGTGCGACGCTTATTATTAAAAAAGTAATAAATAATAATAAATATAAAAAATAATGATGATCTGGGTGACGGTTTCAGAAGTGGACGAAATTTACAATGTAGGACAAGTTCAACTTTGCGCATTCAATGACGCAGTCTCGTCACGATCTGAAGTGTGCTTGAAGAATAATTACAAATTTTGAAAAATATCATTACGGTAAAATTCAACGAATTCGGAAAAATTGTTGGCACAGTCGACGCGTTCGAGTTTTGTCAACTATGAACGTACACATAATAAATAGTGATATTTTTATGCAAAAAATGTTACAGGACAAAATTAGTAATATTACTATTTTGGTTATATAATAGTATGCATTTTTTCCTCAAACTAAGCATATCCTAACCAAAGTAGACCCTAATGGAATTTTCGTATTTTGTATTGTTTATTCTCATTTTTTGGAGCGGATCTGTCTTTCAAGGTTCAAACAACAAAATGCTTTTGGTTGCATATTAAATGTTATGTTGTCACGCCCCGGAACCAGAATACTGGAGAAGGGGGACGGACATAGCCAGCTACGTATAATGAAATGGAATCATCCACTATACGGTCACGGCTGTCTAGATATGTGAGGGTTTTACTAAAATCCATCAGTCTCTTAGGGTCAAAATGGCCTATTGTCTCAATCTCAATCAACTAATAATAATCACAAATATTAGATCACCAAATATACAATTGTAAGGCGTCCCAAACATTACATATCCAGATGATCATGAAGTAGTCGTACAAAATGTAAGGACTAGCAAGAGTTAAGTCATACATGATCAACCTCGATTGCCAATCATGATTACAGCCCGTAAGCAGACAGTAAGTAAAATGCATCGAGCTAACAGGTGCTCGTCGGCTAAACGCCTCAAAAGAATAATTTACAATTACAGTGGGAGGACAAAAGAAACCCACTCGTTGCCCAGGTTACGCCTGGCGGTCACCATGGGCTGGAAAGCAGGTGGATCTTTACTGCTGCTCCAGAATCTGGCCATACAAAACCAGCTGGGTCAGACCCAGGAAAAGCAAGTGCCACAAAGAGGCTTCACTTAAGAACTAAAACCAGCAATTAGCACAAAAGTATAATTACATAATAAGAGACAGTAATTAAAAAAAAGCATGATGGATAATTATAAAAGACAATCTTGCATAGAATCACTAAAAGACAGGACATATGGAGAAGCATATCAGGATGATATACGATGAGATAACCATGGGACTATTCAGATAGCTAGGTTACAACCCGTAAACCAAACAAGGACCGGGTTGTAATCCTTCGTCTGAACGGAACTTGGTTTCTCTTACCATTTATCGGCAAAATATAAGAAATCAGGTCAAGTAACAATCTGGAGTGGCAATCATTATAGTGACAATCTGAGTGACAATCATTCCATCATTCTGGTACAATCCTATAATCAATCATTCTAGACAATACTATACTGGACCAGACTCCATCCAAGCAATCACGGCCAATCATTGCCTACGGCTTTCTACATTAACTAACTAGGGTTATCATAATCCTAGTTACTAGCAAGATGCAATGAGATTGATCCACAGTCACAAGCCCTGCAGACCATCCAGGTTACCCAGGTCAAAAATTAGGTTGAATTCAGGTGGGTACATCGCCCGGGAGACAAATGTACCCTTAGGTGACTTAGAGGATGCAACACGCGACGGTGTGCTAGAAATGTGCCCTACTCGACGGCAGGCTACAGATTCCAAGAGCGCCCAGGTAACGGGATTACCTGTAGCTGTGTTATCTCTTCATGACTACTGAGTTATTCTAGTTATTAACCTTAATCCATTTTAGTAGGTACTGCTGACCGTGGTACTCGGGAGTCCCATCCTAGACATGATGCACGACAAGACAAGTGGATTTAACAAGCAAGCAAGAAGACTACCCCACGGTGTCAAGGCAAGTCAAGTAACAGCATTAAAACAAATCATGTCAGGGTACTTGTCAGGAGTGCGCCATGACGGGCCACTATCATGTCAGGTCAGTCATGTCAGGAGTGCACCACTACGGGTCACTGTCGTGTTATGCTAGTTCTTGTCATACCGTGCCATGTACAATAGTCATTCCAAACATAATAAGTAAAATCAAGTTCATGACAAAAGGCATAAGGATATAAAATGGGCGTAAAATATCTAATAAAATATCAATATACAGAGCCATAGAAAACCAAGCTAAAAGAATTAAGACCAAAACTCAAGAACCAATGGGTCAAGCAAGGGGTCAGGGGGCAGCGTACGTAAAAGTCACGCACGCTCAAGGAAGCAGCGTACATAAAAGTCACGCACGCTCAGAGAGCAGCGTACATGAAAAGTCACGCACGCTCAGAGAGCAGCGTACATGAAAAGTCACGCACGCTCAGAGAGCAGCGTACGTAAAAGTCACGCACGCTACAGGAGCAGCATAGGTGAAAAAGTCACGCACGCTGAGAGAGCAGCGTGGGTAAAAGTCACGCACGCTACAGGAGCAGCATAGGTGAAAAGTCACGCACGCTGAGAGAGCAGCGTGGGTAAAAAGTCACGCACGCTACAGGAGCAGCATAGGTGAAAAGTCACGCACGCTGAGAGAGCAGCGTGGGTAAAAGTCACGCACGCTACAGGAGCAGCATAGGTGAAAAGTCACGCCACGCTCAAGGAAGACACGCTTCCAACAGGAAGCGTACCCAAGGCTGCGTGGCATAAGCTAAGAAGCTCTGCCACTGCTCACTGTCTTCTCCAAAGAGCAAGAACAGCAAGAACAGCAAGGATGAACCCAAACTTCAAATGCTCATAACTTGGTCAAAACAAGTCCGAATCCAAGTTTCCAAAGGTCGAAATTGGGTAGAAGGAAATTCCCAACCACATGGAACCATCAGAACTTGCAAATGAAGAAGTTATCTAGATCAAAACTTCAAAATTCCAAGAAAACATTTCCGAGATCTACAAAACTCATGCACCAAAATAAAAATCTTCAAGTTCTAAAGTGGTTTAGAATCCTGCTAGGAAGCCATCAGAACCATCAAAATGAGTTCTCAAGTGAGAGCAAGATGCACTTGCCTATGGTGGTGTAGGTGGAAGAAGGAGAGGAAGGAAGAAGAAGAAGAAATAAATGAGAGTTAGGGAGGAGAGAGAAGGTTGGTGGCTGCTATTAAAGGAGAAGAGGGTGGTAGGTAGGAGTGGTTCATGCTAACCCAAACCAAGCCAAACCAATCCAAGCCCAACCCGAACCAAGCTAGGCCAAACCGAGCTAATGCAATGCCAGGATGGACCAGAAAATACTCAATAAACCAAGCTCCATTAATCAGAATTAATTCATGAATAATAAATGATAATTAAACCACAATGCTAAATATGAAATAACCATAATTACTAATCAAGAAAAATAAAAAATACAGGTCAGAAATACGAACACGTATAAATACGTATTACGAATTTCGGGGCTCTACATATGTACATTAGATTGCTTGTATAGAGCTTTTTTGTCATTGATGTGCACACCGTCTAGCCATGTCTTTCCGACTCTAATCCATTTAAAATTGATGTTTAAATGAAAATTGTACATATAAACTAAAAAAAAAAAAATCAAAACCTTGGGGCGCAACCCCCCTCGAGATCAACTGACTATGCCACTGCCTACGGTGTAATGATGACTTTGTCTCCCAGTATAGAATAGAACTCATTCCCCGGTAGCAACACTTTACACCTTAGGAACCAGACGTGAAAGTAGACTCTCTCTCTTGGATTGGATGCTTGAATGAGTGAATGAATTTTGAATTGAATGAATCAAACAAACATAGAAATATGCTTTTATAAATGTCGAAGAGACAAAATATGAGTAGACACAATATTTGGAAGGGACACATCTTTTCCAATTGATACAGCCATTGCAAATTGGATACACCTATTGGACTTTAACTAAAACATTTTAAATTAATTTTTCTAGTCAAATTTTCATTTAATTTTCCAACATAAACAACACTAACTCAAGTGGCTAAGGTGAGAGACATTTTTCTTGATTGCCTAAGTTCAATTCCTACAACACGTGCAATACACATGTACGTTACTAGTTTAGCTTTAGAGTATCATATAATATTCAAAATTTATATTTAGATTTTTATATTGTCTAGAAGAGAATTTGTACTCTGTTTTCATGGTTGACTTGAATTGATCATACATCGAATATATGAAGATCTAAACAAAGTCTAACAGTCAGCTCAACCATTAAGATGAGGCTCAGACTCTCTTGTAGACAATATGAAGACCTAAACGTTGATTACGAATATTATGCAAGATTCCAAAACTAAACATTACTCTCTTTTAAGTGGTTTAGCTTTGAACTTAAATGGAAGTATATATCTTTGATTTGAACCAAACAATTCCAATACTAGAATCGTTTGCTACTAGCATATTTGAGTGTAGGTCAATGCTGTCCCTTTTCCTTTTTCCTTTTTAGTTTATTTAGAGGGAAAGTACAATACTCTTACTACAAAAAGTTGTTAACAGAACAACCACATTCATGAAACATATTAACTCCACCCCAAAAATCAAATGGCTAGCCGACTGACCTACTCTCTCATGCAAGCATTCAACAATTTAAGTGTTCCTCTTGTGTAGCATCTCATGCCTACTCAATGTGAAGCTTGGTAGCAGCTGCAGCATATTAGAAACTATTGCGAAGGGGGGCTCTATAGAAAAGTAGAATGGGGCACCACTGCATCTTGGCTGTCAAATCACCATCCAAGGATCTCTTGGGACCATGCCCTCTCCTTCAGGTCACCATCCCAACCACTTTTAATTTTTCTTTCTTCCTTCTTCTCCCACTTCAAGACAACTAGTCCCCTTATCAAGCAAAGTCAATAAAATTCAAAGGATCAACCCCATATGGATATGTTATAGTTAAGTTTTTATGGATACACTTTGTCTAGAGAGAGCCATAGCCCATAGGTCAAGATGACTTGTCTATGCCTATCAAGGAAAGTGAATTCAATTGCATGCATATATGGATTCGTTCTATTGAAGGAATCAAAAGCATTCATCTCCTCCTATAGTATAGGAACCTCTCTATTACCTATACATACAATTCATAATTGAATCCTCCCCTACTTTCAATCTGTCAACAATTATCAAGTGTTATGGTGTATTTTAGTGTGTCAATATCTATTCTTTTATAATCCAAATACCAGGTATTTGGATTATATAACTTCTACACATTCTTAGATAAAAGTCATTTTAATTTCAAGATAAGAATATCATTTACACCATCCACTAATTTTAAAATTCAAAATCTCCGTAACCTACTCGTCGTATGCACGCATCTTCTGTTTCTTTCTCTCTCCACATAAAATTTTATAACTACTCCTGATAAAACAGATATTTTTCACTACCTTCATCTTCTCTTTCTAAATAGCTTCCTCCTCATATGATTATGATAACTCTTCCAAATTAGCCTTAGTTGTCGGCATTTACTCCTGGCACCTCTGAACATGTACCATTTTAGTGAAGCAAGGTAATGATCTCTTCATTTATTTTATTTATTCTTTCTTTTAAGTCGTCCATAGTTGAAAATTATCTAATAATTTGAGACATATATCTAAACAAGGAAATGGATTTATAGATGTAATTTGTAAATTCTATTATCTAATAACTCAAATAAACGTTCAAATGAATATTATATTTAAAATATCAAAAAAGCTAAATTTAGAAAATGCTTTAAATGTACATTATAATTTGCATTTTAAATTTGGAAATGTGTTAAAGGATCCTCCAAGAGGAAGAAAAAATAATGATGAACAGATAGAAGAGAAAATTTAGAAAGTGATTTAAATGAATATTTTGATTTTTAAATTTGAAATGTCTTGAACTGATCGTCGAAGAGGAAGGAAAATTAATGAAGAACATATGGAGAAAAAAAATTTTTTATTCCGTTTCTTTCGTATTTTTTTACATGGTTATTTCTTATTGTGCGGTGGCAAAACATATATTTAAACAAGGAAATTGTTATATATGTAATTTAAAAATTCAATTATCTAATGATTAAAATAAACGTTTAAATGAATATTATATTTAAAATATGAAAAATACTAAATTTATGAAAGAATTTAAATGAATCTTATATTTTGCATTTTAAATTTGAAAATGGGATGTATTGAACCTCCAAGAGGAAGGAAATAAATGAAGAACAGAGCGAGGATAAAATTTACAAAGGGATTCCTCCTTATAGGATTATGATAACTCCTCCAAATTAGCCTTAGCTGTCGGCATTTACTCCTGACATCTCTGAACCTGTACCATTTCATCTTTTTTTTTCTAAACGGCTTCCTCATAGGATTATGATAACTCCTCCAAATTAGCCTTAGTTGTCGGCATTTACTCCTGGCATCTCTGAACTTGTACCATTTCAGTGAAGCAATTTATGATCTCTTCATTTATTTATTTATTCTTTATTTTAAGTCGTCCATTGTTGAAAATTATCTAATAATTTGAGACATATATCTAAACAACAAAATGGATTTATAGATGTAATTCGTAAATCATATTATCTAATAACTCAAATAAACATTTAAATGAATATTATATTTAAAAATATCAAAAAACTAAATTTAGAAAACACTTCAAATGTATCTTATAATTTTCCTTTTA
>JANAVB010019441.1:0-47523 GCA_029216955.1 Iris pallida
CGCCGCAGTTCACCGCTGGTAAGCACTCGCCTCCAGCCTCTTGAACCTCCTTCTTCATCTTCTTGTTTTTCTTCGTGTGTTGTGGTGACTCTAGGTTTTGGGAGATTGGTTGTGTATTTTAGGAGAAGTGAAGAAATTGTGAGAGTAGGAGAGGTGATGTTGAGAATGATGAGAGATAGGTTCTCGGTTTGAATAATACAGTTAGTTAGGATGAGGTTGAGTGTGAAGAAGAAGGAGTTGCTCCTCCGGGTGATAGGAAGTGAGTTGTAGAGATGATGGACATAGGAATTATTATGGTTCGGCTATGGGAACTGTAAGAAGAGTAGTAATTGAGTGGAGAGAGGGGAATAATGAAGTGAGTCTTTGTTAATAAATGAAGGTGAGTAGGAGTATGGGCTTTGTGCTGTGTATTAGATTATTAGGTGAGTGGAGAGATAGTGTTCGGTTGTGAGAGCAATAATGGAGAGAGGCATGGGGAGTTGTGCTTAAACCCAGCTGTCTCCTTTAAACCCGAGAAATAGGGGGCTGAGCCTTGTCGGCTAGGCTCCGTAGTGTGTTGGGGTGAGTTTTTGAAGAATAATGGGTAGAGTAAAGGAATGGGATGACCATGACTTCAAAACTCAAGCGATTAGTTGGAAGAAAATTCAAGTACAGAGAGAGGTCTTCTAGGTGCTGTAGAGTAATGAGTTGGAGAAATAATGATGAAGGGAATGGGGATTTTATTGTTTGGCTAATAGTTAGAAGAATGAATTAAATATGGAGAGTGGGCTTTCCATTTGTTCCAACGAGTGGGAGAGTGATGGTCACTGTGGTCTTGGAGATTGTAGAGTTGCTGTTCTTATGGCTAAGAAGTTGGTTAATATAATTATCACTGTCAATAACAATTCTTGTAAAACATTAGAGTTTTGCCAAAAAATATGTATGTATTGTTATAAAGAATATTTTGCTAAAGATTTGTAAGTGTTCTATTATTTTCTAAAAATAGTTCCTTACTAGATATAGCCTAAAAGTAATCTCTTTGAATATCTAATATTTTATAAAATAGTTTGTTACTAGTCTTTATTCTTAAAGCTAGTATATATTTTCTAAATATATTTGTCTTCTAAATTTTGCTATATAAATCTAAAGTCTTTTCTTATTTAAGTAAAGGGTAAGTGATTAGTAGTATTTTAAAATAGTTGGATAAAGTATATATTTAGCTCTTGTCAAATAAATGATTTTCTATAGTTATAATATTTTTCTAAAAATAGTTATCTTGTTAGCATTAATAAATAATTAGTATTTAGTTAGTAAATAGTTGGTTTAATTTGTTAATGTTAATTACTAAATATTTTGATAAGCAAAATGTTATAGCATTTTCTAAAATAGTTCCTTTGCTAAAATAGCTTAAAATACTTTCACTAATCATTTTTCTAAAATATTATTAGTTAGCTAGTTAGCCATCTAGAAATTGTTATTTCAAAACCCTGATAAATTGTACAAATATAACAGGTGATCATTACGACCATGCAGTACTACTCTCGTGCAACAAAACCGAGGCAAGTACACTGACTTGACTTGTACCTTGTTTTGTCTTACCTTCATGTGCCATGTTCTCATATCGGACACGAATTACACACGATTGTCTTGTTCTCTTGTTCATTGCTTGTGCGTCATTGTTCATTGCGGGATTGGGGGAAATATTAGCTTTTGTGTGACCACACCCAACATAGGTATTGAAGATAGCCTAATCGTACACGTCACGTACGATGAAGCCGGACCTTGTAGAATTGACTCATTGACTCATTGCATCATTGATTGATTGATTGCTCCTAAGCCGGTCACACATTAGTTATAATTTTCAAAATTGTCACAATTGCATATTGATTGATTGATTGATTGATTGATTGCCTTGTACATTGATAGCCGTGTTCATTGTCTAGCATCTTGATTGTCATCCATTGCCTGCAGTTTTACATTTCATTTCTGGTACCGCAGTTTCAGTTTCATTTCATGTTCTAGTTTTTGGTGTTCCTGTTTCACCTTGTACTCTGGATTACAGTTTACATTGTATATTGTCTAGTCAGGGTTGTACTTTGCTCTTTTCCTGATAGGATCGTTGCAGGTGAGTGGAGATTACATGGAGCTGGTGATTGCTTGGATTTTGCAGTTTTTTATTTATTTCAGTTTATCTTCTGGAGATTGTATCTTAGAGATTTATTATTGTATATTTCTTTTGGACCGGATTTGTCTCCGGCTGAGTTTGTATTTTAAAACACTTGATGGATATTGGTGATTTCTGGGAACGTTATAAAAGCTGTGATTTAGTTTACATTACATTGTGACTTTGAGTTTTCCTTAGTATTGTACAGCTTACTTCGTCGTGTCCAACGACGAAGGCTGGGCGTGTCCGACTCGTATCCGATTATTCGGGCGGGTCGTGACAATATTATACCGCACGGTGTAGATCGAAGTTGCCGCATTGTGAAGAATGATTAGGGTTTAGTTATTGAAGCCTAGGGTTTTCTTCAGAGCGGTTTCGAAGAGGAGGAGTTTTCTCCAGAGCAGTTTTTGGGAGGGGGAGATAGCGGTTTCTAGGGGGAAGAGAGGAGGGTTTCTGAGAGGGGGAGAGAGGACGGGTTTCTGAGAGGAGGGGGAGAGGGGTTTCTGAGAGGGAAGTCGAGAGTTTCGATGAGAGCAGGGGAGAGAAGTCAAAATTTTCGTTCTTATGCCTTAAAATGATTTGAGGCAGACCGTCATTAATTTTAAGAACTTTAAAATAATTACCATAATGGCACGAAAAAACCGTGACAACTTTTCCGCTATACAATAGTCAACGGTTTATCAAAACGTCAATATAAAAATGCTCTTTCTTGACGGATCCTTCGAAACCGTCAACATACATGCTATAAAATTGCTTAAGTAATAAAAAATGTCATCTCGTGACGTAAGCCTAAAAACGTCAAGATAACCCCTATTGTTAACGGTTTTCGACGACCGTCAACTTATAAACCGTCAAGAATAGCCATTTTTCTTGTAGTAAATAATACAGTGTTCTAATCGGTTGCTTGTGCGATTTCAGGTAATCGAGTAGGCGACGTCTAGCATGACCAACAAATCTCTCGCCTCAAGCAAACTCAAGGTGAGTGGCTGACCTTTCTCTTCTTGATCCCCTTCTTAGTTCAATCGATAACCTTAGCGGATGAAATGATAGATGCAAAGCCACGTACACACTGTAAATTTGTAGGACGGTGTTAACAAAAGATTGACTCAAATAAAGTGATGCCATGACAAGACGGGACACGATGAAATGATCAAGTTCTCAAACAAATGTAGACTATGCCTTATAACTAAATTGCTTTAGCACGGTCATGGACAACTTGTCGACAAGGTAAAAGTTTTCACGAGCAGCAACCCGGGACCACGGGACCGTTTCGGCCTAGGAGGAAACACGGTATTGCTGTGCTGGATGATAGAACGGGTTATGCGGGACTTTCAACGGGGCTCGCTACTTGCGTTGAAAGGGCCCCGACTAACAAAGCTATAGGTCCAGGATGGCTTATTATGTTAGTGACCAATCACATAAATTGCACTTGATATACTATCAATAATAATTGACAGAGAAGAACATGGTAAGTCTCACATTGCACGGCGTGCTGTCACTACAAAAATTTGTCAGATTAGCGACGTTTATAAACGTCACTAATCTCGGCCAAAATGTCGCTAATTTAAGTTAGCGACATTTTTAGCGACGTCTTGGAAACGCCAAAAAAAAATGTGTCGCTAATCGAAAAAAACGTCGCAAAATGTCGCTATGGCGACATAAATTAGCGACGCTCATAACGTCGCTATTAGCGACGTTATTTGTGACATTTTCTTGTGGTCGCCGATTAGCGACACATTAGCAACGTTTTTGAGATGATGTGGTGACATCAGATTGTATGCCACATCAGCAATTTAGCGACGTTTTTAGCGACGTATAAAAATGTCGCTAAATTTTAGCGACACACATAAACGTCGCTAAAAACGTCGCTAAATTAAAAAAAATTAAAAAAATACAGAATCCAGAATGCAAAATACAGAATCCAATAGAATACAGAATGTAAAATATAGAATCCAGAATGCAAAATACATAATCAAGAATACAAAAATACACCTGGGTTCGCCGCCCCCTTCGGTGGAACACTCAACACCGACGCACACAATACAATCCAGAATAGACAAAAAATATAAAGAACAAATAATATCCTTAACGAATAATATAAGGTACAAAATAAAGAACAAAGTCTAATATCCTTAAATACGTACAAAGTAAAAAATATAAAGTACAAAGTCTAAAAATGCGAAAATAAAACTATTGATCGCCTGGAGCTGAAGCTGGAGGAGGAGCGCCACTAGATGACTGTCGTCGCAACGCAAGGATCGTCTGATACTCCTCTAGTGACAGGATGACGAGTATGTCCTCCGTGCACGCCTGATGTAGACGATGCTCTCGACGTCTCCATAAACCTGTATATCCTGCCATTACCAGATGTGAATGCGCCAACCCCTACAATAGGATACACCAAGAAACCTTGGGACACATTTATCTACTCTTACCTCCATATATCTATTCACACCACCCCATATCTACTAGACATTTGAGTATATAATATATATATATATATATATATATATATATATATATATATATATATATATATATATATATATTACCCTAACCCTTAGGTAAATCTTTTTTACCTAACCTACTGACTAGACCAGTCCCCAACTGGAACTCAACCCATTAATCAGTCCTTAATAAACTTAAAACTCCACATTCCCTTACCCTTGTAGCCTAGGACTGAAACCCATTCATATAGTGACTGATCCCTGCTGCCCAGAGCCAATGCAGCTGCTGCTGCTGCTGCATGCTGTCGAGTGCCACAACCCTAACCCGAATCCCCCCAGCCCCCCTCACCCCTTCAGCCCCCTACCCCTCCCCCCCACCACCCTAACCCTAACCCTCCCACCCAGCCCTCCCTCCTCACCCCCAGCCGCCCTCACCCGGCCCCCTGCCCCTCTCCTCCAGCCACCCTCCACTCACCACCCAACCACCCGCATCCCTCCTGCCCCCTCCCCCCCAGCCACCTCCCTCACCCCAACCACCCGCACCCCCTGCCCCTCCCATGAGCCACCCGCACCCCTCCAACAACCCAAGGCCCCAAAATAGAGAGAGAGGGGGGTTACGTACTGAAGAGGGAGGAGAGTCCGCCACATCGGAGGGAAAGTAAGGAGAGAGAGTGAGAGTGAGAGAGTAAAAATTGGGGAAATGAATCGGGGTAATTTAATTAAAAATTAGCGACTTTTTGAGGAACATCGCTAAATTCATCGCTATTAGCGACGTAATGGCGACGTTTAGCGACGAAAAGCTCATTTAATTAATATAATTCGCTGACACGTCGCTGTTTTTGTCGCTAATAGCGACGATTAGCAACGTTTCACATAAACGTCGCTAATTTGCAAAATTTAGCAACGTTTTAACTAACGTCGCTAAATTACGTCGCTAATAGAGCAGATTTTAGTAGTGTCTGTCGTAGGTAAATTCTAACATAAATTACATTATGCTTGTCATATGCGTGTCTGAAATTCATTAGGATGATTAGAAAAATTCACAAACTAAGTCATATAAACTCTTTAACCAAATGAGAGCATGGAATTTAATTTGCCACGCACCAGTACAAAGTGTAATGTACTGATCCTCGCTCTCCACACAGGTACCCCAAACCATGAAGGGCGTGCCACTTACGCTCAAGGCGACGCAAGTACATTGAAGCTTCGTCCGTGTGTTGAAAGCTTATTTTGAATCCTTTTGAGGACTCCACATTCAGTCCAGAAGAAAAGATGACTCGGTTATCCACGATAGCAGGTGGAATGTAATGTTTTGCTTGTAAATAGGGATGTAATGTATGGAATGACTATCTCATCAGCGTTCATTTTGTAATTGAGTCATGTTGTAGCCCGTGCGACAACGATTGTAATGGAGTCAATATAAATGATGTTCTATCAATAAAAAAAGTTCCTTCTATTTCAAGTGTCAATCAATTTCTCTGCGTACTATAATTTGATGTTGTGTTTCATATAACCTTATGACTATGCCTTGTGCGATCACAACTTAGATTCGCACGACATCAAGTCTGGAGGACGAATATCGATTCTACAGAATCGAGACGTGACATCTAGTATGCAAGTTTAACATCATAACCACTATACCATAATTATTTTGTGTTAGAAGAATATATATATATATAATATATATTTATATATTTATATATATATATATATATATATATATATATATATATATGTTTAAATTAATTTTTTGGGCCCTCATATTCCATGGGGCCGTTGGCGGTCGTCCTGACCGCCCTAGACTAGTGCCAGTCCTGATATGTGTGTGTGTGTGTGTGTGTGAAAAAGTAATTTTTTTGGGATGGGCTGGAGTCCACCCTGTTGGAAACGAAGTGCAAAAATCGTTCCCCCAAACAAGAAAGTCCTGCGAGAGAACCGAGCAAAAGCACATAAACCAAAAACGCCAAACACAATCGCAGACACAGATTTTTGACGTGAAAAACCCTTACGAAAAAAATTACGGGACGATCGGAGTCCAACCCTGAAGAACCTCCACTAATGGAATAAAGAGAATACACCCTCTACATGCTCCTCCCGATCCAACACGGATCACCACAACTCACTTGAAAGAAAAAATTTGATTGTGGACTCCGAAGAACAAGAGATGCAAAAAAATTATTCGAAGCAATCTCTCCTTCACAATAGTCCTTAATCCCCTCTCTCTCTCTCAAAGATTGTAAAGCACTCTTGTTTTGAGGTGAGTTTTCAGCTAGCATGCATCACCTTTTATAAGCCCTTGGTAATCTATACATGGAAGGCCATATATATAGAAACTTCCAATATGCATCAATCATAAATTTAATGAAAATCCAATCATAATTGGCTTGCCATAATTGGAAGTCCAATTATATCGAAAGCTACTATATGAAGGGTCCAATCATAAATATATGATCAAAGTAAATATGGAAATCCAATCATATATTTTCTTACCATATATGTTTCAAAATAGGATCCATGCACTCCCCGAGCTTCTCCGACACACGGATGGCGCTCGTCGCTCTCCGGAATATTCTCCACATAGGTTGGGAATTTCACCCACTCCAACAAATCTCCCCATTCATAACTAGGTAGAGGAACTCGTCATCCTGATAATCCGCCTACAGTACTCAAACTTCCCCCTTGGTAGAACCTTCGTGAGCATGTCCGCTCCATTGTCATCAGTATGTGCCTTCTCAAGCATCACGTCCTTCTTCTCAACCACATCCCGTATCCAATGATACCGAGTCTCGATATGCTTGGACCGACTATGAAAGGTTTGATTCTTCACAAGGTAAATAGTACTCTGACTGTCGCAAAGCAAAGTATACTGCTCTTGCTTCAGCCCCATTTCATGCAACAACTTTTTCATCCATAGAAACTCCTTGTAAGCCTCCATCGTCGCAATGTACTCTGCCTCTGTCGTCGACAAGGCAACACACTTTTGTAACCATGACTGCCACGATACCGCTCCTCCAGCAAACATCATCACATAGCCGAAGTCGATCGCCTCGTGTCTACATCTCCAGCCATATCAGCGTCGGTATACCCAACTAGCTTCGGCTCGTCACCACCAAAAAAAAGTCTCCAATCAGCAGTGCCCTGAAGGTTTCGTAGAATCCACTTGACCGCACTCCAATATACCCTTCCAAGATTTGAAAGGTACCTTAACTGTTCCAACTGCATGAGTGATGTTTGGCCTCGTACACACCATATACATACATAAGGCTTTCCACAGCTGAGGCATATGGAACTCGCTCAATATCTTCTTTATCGTCCTCGGTAGATAGACACTGCTCCTCAGTGAACTTAAAGTGAGCCGCAAGGGGGCAACTCACTTTCTTCGATCCGTCCATCCCGAAATGCAGAAGTACCCGGTAAATGTACTTCTTTTAGGACAAGTATAGCAGCTTGGACTCTCTCTATCTCTCTTGGCTGATCTCCATCCCAATAATAGTCTTTGCTGTACCCAAATCCTTTATAGAGAAGGCTGTGCCTAGTTGGCGCTTCAACTCCGCTATCCTAGTGGTACTCTGACCCACTAATAGCATGTCATCAACATAGAACAATAAAATAATGAAACCATCTTCGGTAAAGTACCTCACAAACGCGTAATGGTCCGAAGTCGTACGTGCATAACCATGCTCTCCCATAAACGACTCGAACTTCCTGTACCACTGCCTCGGAGCCTGCTTCAGACCATACAAGCTCTTTCTCAACCGACAGACCAAATATGACTTGCCCTTCTCACAGAATCCCTCTGGCTGCTCTATATATAACTCCTCCTCAAGATCACCATGGAGGAATACCGTCTTCACGTTCATCTGTTCGACCTCTGGCTGCCAATTCTAGCACCACCTGAATAGACGATTGCTTGACGACCAGCAAAAAGATCATCATAATCCATGCCTTTCCGCTGACCGTAGCCTTTAACTACCAGCATCGCTTTATATCGAGGGCGAGTAGCATCATCCGTCTGCTTCACTCTAAACATCCATCGATTCTTCAAAGCCTTCTTGCCATTTGGCAACTGCACCAACTCATAAGTGGAATTGGCGTATAAGAAACTCATCTCCTCCTGCATAGCCTGCATCCACTCCTGCCTGTGTTCGTCTTCCATAGACTCCGTAAAGATTTGGGCTCTCCCCGTCAGTCAGTAGCACATACTCACCGGGTGAGTATCTCATAGATGGTCGATGATTTCTGTCGCTTCTTCTCAGTGGAGCCACTCGTGCTGGCTTTATACCAACAGTCTCATCCCCTTCAAGAACTGCCTCTCCGGCATGCTCATCCTCCTGAGGGACACCCTGACCACCATCAGCAAGCTGATGATCAAGGTTGGGAGCAACTCCATGTACTGGCTCTTCCATAACTGGATCCTCTAGATGTCCTCTGGAAAATGCTCGAAGCAAAATGACTCTAACTCAGGCAATTCGTCAGCCCCAGAAGACGTCTCGAAATCCTGAGTGTTGGTCATGGTCTGATCCTCGACAAATACCATGTCCCTGCTTTTGTAGAGCTTTTTTTCTACTGGGTCGTAGAGTCTATAGCCAAACTCATCCCGACCGTAGCCGACAAAGACGTATCGTCTCGTCTTCGGCTCAAGTTTGGACCTCTCGTCCTTCGGTACATGCACGAAGGCCTTACAACCAAACACTCGCAGGTAATTGTATGACGGCTCATTGTCGTACCATACTTTGTCAGGTACATCATCCTGCAAAGGAGCACTAGGAGATAAATTAATAACAGCAGCTGTGAGAAGAGCCTCACCCCAATAACTGTCTGACAAATTTGCTTCTGACAGCAAATATCGCATCCTCTCCATCAGTTTCCTGTTCATGCGCTCCGCTACACAGCTGAGGTATTTTGGACGGAGTCTTCTGGTATCGTATTCCTTGCTCTCTGTAATACGCATTAAAGGGACCAATGTATTCACCGCCGTTGTCGGACCAAACACATAATAACTTCTTGTCCGTCTCGTTTTCAACAGAGGCCTGAAACTTTTTGAAAGTGGACAACACCTGATCCTTGGTCTTTAAGGCATAGACCCAAACCTTCCTGGAACAGTCATCAATAAAAGTTACAAAGTAAGAAGCACCACCAATAGATTTTACCTTCATAGGACCGCAGACATCCGAGTGAATCAACTCGAGCAAAGCCGACTTCCTTGAACTTGGGTGACTTTGGAAAGTGTCACGACCCGCACCCACTGTGAGGGTACGAGAACGTAACAACGTCCAGCCTACGCCGCAGTGTCGGCGGTAGAACGCTGTCCTAGGTCACAACATCTAACAATATATATCTAAACAGTTTATACTCCCCGAATGGGGGTGACATAGCAATAAAACTCAATCACAACTAAGGAAGAGATAGCACGATATTAAATAGAACTCAAGGAAATAAATAGATGAAAAGTAGTCTAAGATAATCCCAGCAATATCCAGCAATACAAGGTCTCAGATACAGAATAAAATATATACAACTCAGAGTAAGTCTAGCTAAACATGTCTCAAGACAACATGAAAATAAGATAAGGCCTAACTAAACTAGTCTAGGCAGTGGGGCGGTGATGTCCTCAGCTAGAGCTGTCCCATGGAAGGCATCCTCCCAGGCCTCCTCCTCGTCCTCTGTAATATTTTCAACAGGTACAGTCAGGACAGGAGCGAGTACAGTACATCTCAACAGTTCATAGCAGGTTAGAAAATATAATCATGCAGTAAAGTAAGATATAGATACTGAAGAAATACAGTAAGTAAACAGAGAGAGAACTGTAATAGAAATATCTACTATAAATAAAGAGCTACCAGTGACTAGTGATTTAGAGAACAAAGTCGACATGTGAACGACTTGATTTGTACATGGCTATACTAAAGAGGCGTACATGGCTATTCTACTTTGGAAATTGTTCACATGGCTATTTATACTCCCTCGTACCCCCAACTAATACACAAGGATCCAACCAGATTATGTTATGATTCTGTGTAACAGCCCCCGAAGGGTAGTAGACCCCGAAGGTGATAAGCCCCCGAAGGTGATAGACCCCGAAGGTGATACATAGTAGTCCCACAAATGGGATAAGGATTCAAATAAGTCTCTGTGATCATATGGGTATATGTCACAAGTGATCAAAGAACCAAAGAAGCATATGATATGCTATGTAAGTGAAACGCACAGAACATAGAGTACCCGATGCTCCTTGAAGGGATAAATCTCAGGGTGGGATCCATATTGTACTAATCCGTGTGACCAACGTGCCAGTATCAATTAAAGTAATTTAATACAGGAAAATAATTCTAAGCAGGATATAAATGATAAGAGAATGTACTCGCCTGTATCTGAGTGTCCGGATGAAATGTACTGTCCGAGGAGAGGTGTCTGGCTCCTAATCAGAACAGCACAAGTCACAACAAGTCTAAAATGATATAATGAAGTCCTACTATGCATTCTACATGATTCTAGGTCAATCTAGGCCAAAGTCAACTCTTGGTCAACTCTGGAAGTCAAACTAGGTCAACCAAGTCAAACCTAGGTCAAACTAGTCTATACTAGTTTAACAAGGCTATTCTAAGTCTAACAAGACTGCACTAGCCTATTCTAGGCTCCACACTGACACACAGGCACAACCATAGGCCATAGACTAAGAGACTAGGCCATGGCTAAACAATACCACATTCAATATATATCTAAAACAATGCATCTATATACATACCACACAACTAATATAGGATACCTATGTGACCTATCTAGGCTATAAGTGTATACCATTCATCCTATAAGACAATACTTATAATATATACATATGTACAATACACTATATCATATGGTATCACATACACTATACATATCTAATATATATATAAAAGCACATTCATATATATATATATATATATATATATATATATATATATATATATATATATAGGAATCCTATGCATATACAAAACTCAATTCATTATATATATACATATGAAAGAGAGAGGAAACACATGGATACAAGTGTGTGTGTGTGTGTGTGTGTGTGTGTGTGTGTACTAGTGAAGCATGTGAGGGGAGACATGTGTGTAACATGAAACCTAGGCTAGCATGTGTGATAGAGTGTTAGGCTTGGGTTTGTAGAGTGAAGTGATAGGATACATGAGTGTGTGGGGAATAGTATAATGATACATGAGTGTGGGCTTGTGTGTAGTGTAACATGTGTGAAAGAGTGAACAATGTCATGAGAAAATTTGGAATTTAAAAACAGTGAATGGAAATGTGAATCAGTCAACCTAAATCAGTCCAATCCAACATGATTTCCAGTTTAAACAAACCCCAAACAGTCCAACCTAATGCCTATGTTAATACATATAAAGAACACATATACAATTTCAAATGAAATCCCAAAAAAAACAGTTTAACCATTACTCAAACCCAGTTTTCAGTCCCTTGGTTGCATTCCCAGTTTTTGGAACCAAAACACATCAAACAATCCCAAATTCAGTAGAACAGTTCCCCCTTGCAATCACAGGTTTACAATATTGAAGAGCCAACAAATTTAGTTCACAAAACAGTCTAAAAACAGTTTACAATCATCAGTTTTCAGCCTACAATTAATTCTCAGATTTTGAATCCAAAGCCTCATCAAATCAAACCCAATTTCAACATACATTTAGAAATCACATAGGGGTATACATTAGATATTTAAAACCATGAAATGACAGTTTAAGTAGTTTAAGATTCGAAGTCAAATTCATATATAAAAAAAACTGGAAAAACAGGAGGGAATGGGACAGTAAACCAATTCCAGGTTTCAAAGGAGAACAACATTGAATAAAACGAAAGGAAATCAGTCCATGATATATAGAGAGTAAATTCTCAGGTATCAGTTCACAGTGAACAAAATCTCAGGTTGGAATGGTAGGGAAACCAATTCAGATTTTAGATAACCTTCCCCCCCCCATTTAAATACTGAAACTACAAAACAAAGCATGGGAATCACATCCCAGGAAAAAAGAAAAAATCCAGTTCAAGTAATAAGGAAAACTGAAAATACTATTACATGGAACTCAAACATACATCAAAGTTAAAGAAGAGTAATTCTCAGATTTATACTCACATTTCAGGTTCTCAGTTTAGTATACATCAATCAAAACAACCCAAAACTCAATATGAATGCCAAGTAACCAAATCAATTCATAAAACCTATCTAACAGATACTGGTACATATATTACATTCAATGATAACTGAAACATCATTTAGAAATCAGAAAAGAGATTTGAAGTCCAGGAAATCACTCAAGGCTGAATCATGGGTATCAGAACATATGAAAATCCCCATTTCGATTCCAAATTCATCTAAAAACCACAAGGATCATGAATCTATTCCTTAAACATGTAGGTGGATTAATTTACTGATGTTTATCAACATATAAACAGGAAAACGAATTAATTTTCCGAGAAAAAAATACATACATGCCACAGTGTATCAGTGAAGTATCAAAACAGTCCCAATCCAAAGGTCAAATTCTTATTAATGAATCCAAAACTCAATCTATCATGTAAAAACCTATCTAACATGAACCATTACTCATGTTCAGGAATTAAAATAGCAATTAATCATTAATTTAAACAATTAAAAGTGGAAATAAACACAGAAAATAAACAGAAACTAAACACAGGAAAACAGTATTTCGTGCACGTGTTCCAGAGGGTCTAGGACACGACACGACACGAATTGGAACACGTGCTCGTGCACACGTGTACGCCCACACTAGGGCTACACACTCGTGTCAACACGAGGTGTCCACGTTGTGTCTAGACACGACACGAAGGTCGTATCAGTGCCCAAAAGTGACAGCCGCGCGCACAGTGCATGCGCAGTGCACACGTTCGTGCGTGTCCGACACGACACGAGAGTGTCTCAAACTTTGAGGACCTCGTGTCAGTGTCTGCCCCTAGGGCTGTGTCAATTCCTAGGTGTCCACGTGTCGTGTACAGGAGCAATTGCCGCCCCGAGCAGCAGGACAATGTGCACTGTATCAGAACAGCGTGTTCGTATCCAGATCTCGACACGACACCACAATCACAAGCTCAGTCCTATAGAAAATGATAAGCGACAACAAACCCTAAATTTCTATTCAAAAAGTTTCCTAAAATCAGGTCGAAATGTCCTTTGGGACATTTCATCAAACACCTATGTCTATAGGCTGATACGTGTCCATTTAGGACACGAAATGGACACAAAACCTAGGTCTAGGAATACCTACAGGACCAGGACACTTAGGGCTAGGTCTATATGCAAAGAAACTAGAATTTTAATGGTGTTTACAATAATTTACCTATTGGTGTCAAAAATACAAGAAAAGCCTCAAATGAGGGGTTTCCTCTTGCTAGCAAACTTCTCCAAATTGCCCCAAAGCTGAGGTTGAACACCACAAACAGCAAGAGAACAATGATTAGATTCTACTGGAAGAAATTTCAATCAAAAAGGAGTCCTATTGATTAAACTAGGAAGGAATTTATGAAGGCTTACCTATTTCCTTAAGAAATGAAGAACTATTGAAGAAGGAGGCACAAATCCCCATAGAGACATTATAGGCAAGGGAGAAGTCTCTTGGCTGGTCATAATAGTTAGGATTAGGGTTTTTAGGTTTCATCCTATGGCTAGGATTGTATCAAGGGAAATAGATGGCCTAGAACAAAGGGTTGTTTCCTAGTCTTAAACAAACTCACTAAACTTAACTAACATGACTTAAACCATAATCCAACCCATCTAATTCTCCAAATGGCTAACAAAATTAGCTATGACCAAACTAGGTTAGGGTTTGAACTGTTTTCCATAAATAAATTCACTTTATTTATTTTGTATCTGAGAAAATTACAACTGTAGGAATCTAATCTAGAAGACGATTACTTTATCCCTTAGACGATGCGATGAAGAAAACTCGAACTTCGAAGAACTTGGACGGCAACTGGGCAATCTCTTTGTTCTCTCTGAATTAATTATAGTGTCTGATGAAGATGAAGAAACTCTCTTTTATAGAGTTCTGGATAACTGTTCTGAAGCAAACGCTTAGTCAGTTACTTGACGTGTGCATAACTGTAGGGACGCGTGGCGAATTCTGATGGAGACACATTGGAGTGCGGTTGAAAGTAGTGGAATATATCTAGGAGAGATTGGTGGCATGGATGCCACGTTGCATAACTTCTGAATAAGTGGGTAACTGAGTACAGGACACGTGAGAACGTGTGTTGACTGTACATTGAAAGTCATCCTGGATGCATTTGCTGTGATATGCTGTCTTTGAAGAGGAGTCATACGCTAGCTTTTGAAGGCACATGTCTTGCATACACTGACTTGGACAGCATAGAGCCATATAAGGCTAATACGCTTACTTTATTGATAAGGAGTCGTATGGGGTCCATACGCTCACTTGGTTGGCAAGGAGTCGTATGGAGTCTATACGCTCACTTGGTTGGCAAGGAGTCGTATGGAGTCCATACGCTCACTTGGTTGGCAAGGAGTCGTATGGTGTCCATACGCTCACTTGGTTGGGCAATGAGCCTTATGGAGTCCATACGCTCACTTTGTTGGGCAATGAGCCTTATGGAGTCCATACGCTCACTTGGTTGGGCAATGAGCCTTATGGAGTCCATACGCTCACTTGGTTGGGCAAGGAGTCGTATGGAATCCATACGCTCACTTGGTTGGGCAAGGAATCGTATGGAATCCATACGCTCACTTGGTTGGCAAGGAGTATGGAGTCTATACGCTTACTTGGTTGGCAAGGAGCCTTATGGATTGAGGGAGTAGACACGTGGCTGTCCTCAATCTTCTCAAATACGCCATATCTTCAAATACTGACAAATATCTCTCGAGCGTCGTGCTGCAGATATGATGGCTGACAGACTGTCAGAAATGACAGTAATGATGGCTGTGCATTTATGATGACTGCTGAGCTGTCCTCGTAAGAGACAAAATCATTTCTCGAAAACCTATACGACGACAAATCTTCATATGGCAGCTGTCTTTGCACGAAAGACGAAGTGTCAGATTCATCCTTCATTAAATACATGCTGTGCTGTCATCTCAGGAAATAATAAAATATTCACTGAGCGCACAGCCTTTAGATGAGCGTATGGCCTTGGCTGAGCGTATGGCCTTGAGCGTATGGCTTTGACTGAGCGTATGGCCTTGAGCGTATGACTTTGGCTGAGTCTTATGTCAGCGTGTCATAATTTTCACACCCTACAAGACCCCCTTCAAAGTTTTCGAACTTTATGAATTTCAAAAGTTCGAAATTACTTTGAACTTAAAGTGGGAATAAGTCCTGACACGCTGGCATGAATTTGTTATCTTCCTCAATATCAGTGCAAATCTTTAGGGATTCTGTTTAAAGAACAACCACCGTTTGAACTTCTTCTCTTCTTCTATAAATAGGTCTTCCAAAACCTAATTTATTTCTTTACTTTTGTATTCGTCTTCGAGAGAGAAAAAGAAACTCAAGACTCAACTTCTTCTTCTTCGACTCAAGCTTTATCAATGGCACCCAAGGTTGATGCTGCTGCGCGAAGGGAAAGGGGAAGGCTCCTGCGGAGTCATCTCAGCCCGCCGCCGCCGCTGCTAAGAAGACTACCGATGAGCGCGTTCGACGAAGTGAACGCCCATTGAAGCCCCTCTATGGTGAGGATGAAGATGATGAACAATAACTATCCCCTATTTAGGGCTCTAGTTAGAACAAAATCATAAAACGTATCCCCTTTTTAGGGTCAAAATACGTCAGAAAATATGCTTCCCTCTTTAGGGTTTAGCCGTATTCCATGTTTTTTGTTTATACGAAAAATATATTTGAAGCATATTCTGTAAGATACGCGTATTTTTGATAGAAATGTCGAAATACGCTATCTTGGAAGAATACGCTATGTCAAGTTGTCTCACTGAGATACGCTAACTCCTGTGTTAGCGTATTTTTTTTGATGATCATCATGTCAACCATACGCTAATACGCTCAAGCTGAACATAAACTGAACTTTAAAATTCACTTAGGATAGAAAAAATGATCTCTGAATCCATCATACGCTTTAGGATAGAGTGAGCGTATGTTAATCTTTGAGTCTGCCGTACGCTTAGTATAAACTGAGCGTATGTTGAACTTTGAGTCTGCCGTACGCTTAGTAAAAACTGAGCGTATGTTGAACTTTGAGTCTGTCGTACGCTTAGAAAAACTGAGCGTATGTTGAACTTTGCCATCTCTTTGTGTTGAAGATTTCTAACTTCTTGTTCTTTTTGCAGTGGATATTCTGGCTCAGGAGGCAGAATTTGAAGGATGTATAGGAAATAACTATAACAGTGACCTATCACATGTTCGTTTTCCCCAATTCGATGGACCTTCTACAAGGATAGCTCTTTTGACAAATCAGAAAAATGACACCTTGCTGAACTTGATGAGTGGACTGCCTTTACAGAGTGTGGATGGTGTTACCCACTCGAAGCCAGCATTTCTTTTCGGAGATGCTATTGACATAAACTCTCAGCCTGCTCTGGATAAAGTATCATACTGTTATTATAGGGATGGTGATGTGAATCAGCCAATGTATCTGACTGGTTTATCAAAAAGCATCAACATAGCTCGCTTATTTCATGCGAGTTGTCAAAGACAAATGAAGTAGGATATCACTCCATCCCGTCAAGCAAAAGCTGGGTGGATAGGATATCGTCAAGGAAGATTCCGCAGTGGTACTGAACCATATGTCACAGCTTTGCGAGGACTGCTACCTGCCTCCATCCCTCCTGAGGACTCAGCACTTCTGAAGCCAGTCAGAGTCCCAATCTTTGCAAACGAATTTGCTCAACTGGAAAATGCCATCTACCCAAAACAGTCTATGAGGCTGACTGGTCTGGTAAATTCGAAAAATACCAGATGGACTGTTCTTGTAAGATGGATTTTGAAAAACTTTGGGGAACAGTTAAAGGCAATAGGTCTATATAATGCCATCAAGTGCACCGCTTATGGTTTTAGACCAAACCCGAGTTATTCTTGGCATTGGCGGAGAGGTATAACTACCGTACCGGCACCTTCATGACTCCCAGAGGCGAGATGGGATTCGCCCTTCATAAAATGGCATATTTCTCAGCTGCCAACAGCAGATTTGCCATATGAAGAGTATATCCCTTTGTTGATGAAATGAATAAGATCTCCGAAGCCAACCCAATGGTTCTTCATGTCTTTGAAGAATTGATGTGTCATTACAGTATTTAAGGCTTTTTATAAAGAACAAGGTGGGAAAGGAGATTCCAACTGTTATTCTTCTAAATGGATGGCCTATTTATTTCAAGGCCGTACTGATGAAGTTCAGAAGAAGAAGAAGACTGAGCAATATGTCGGTGAATTTAAACCTCTGAATCAAGCTGAGATTGATAAGCTCATCCGGGACACTACTCATGACGACATCGTCATTGAGGAAGACGAGGAAGACGAAGGAACCTATAAAGCCGGTGATAGGTTTGAGACCTATATTAAGCAGGGCAGCCGAGAATTATCTGCTGAAGGTCATCTGGCCGGATTTATATCTCTCTGGCTGAGAAAATTTGTAGTACCTGGCACCTGTTCAGCAGACAGGATGCACAGAGGAGTTGTCTTCGCAGCAGTCCGTCTGACTTTCGGGTATAAGATGGATTTGCTGACAGCAATGACATGCCGTCTGAATGCTGGATTAAGGGCATATACAGATAGAATGTTCGAATTGGCAAGGAAGAGCCTTACATCCTTTCCTCGGGTAGAAATGCCATTTACATATTTATTTGGGTGGCTACTTCTTCATTTTGAATCTCTCATGAATGCTGGGATGGCTAGACCAGATGACACCTTTCTGGAAAGATACAGTCACACACCAAAGTGGAAATATGACACTTTGACAGATTACAGAACTATATTAAACAGGGGAGAATTATGGAGCTTCACTTGCGTTCCACCACCTGTTTGTTATGAAACCATGCCTGGGAAGTTGGTTGATGGTGTGGCAATGAATTGGATGATGTTCAACATGAATGGCTGAAAAGGATCAGGCCATCTCACTTAATCTGTCGCCGTGACAACATCACTTATCTAGAACCATATCTTCCAAGTAGGTTTGCTCGGCAATTTGGTTTGATCAGTTGCATGTGGGCAATGCAATGACATATTTTGGCTACCAGGGTGGATTAATCGATGGTGCCAGAGCTTGGATATACTACATTGCTAAGGTACAGGAGCTACCTTTTCTATGCCAGATCCAGTCACTTATCGAAGAGGAGCTAGAATATTGGCGTCTTATGCCAAATTCTATGTATCAGCTAATACCTTTGATGAAAAATTCAGTATCTTAGGTAGAAGCTTTATTCATATTGAAAAGAAATCAACCAAATCAGCCTTGCCTAGAGATTGTCATGACCAAGAAATCCTCTGGCTACTGATGAAGTTGATGATGAAGTTTTAGAAACCTTCTTCTCTGATGACCTTCATCAACCATTACATGTGCCATTGGAAGTGCTGAAGAGAGTATATCTGCTGACAATACACCGAAGAGAAAGCGGGGCAAAGGTGCTGCTGGGCCTGCCCCAAAAAGAGTTACTCGGCAGAGACTCGAAATCGTGGAGGAATTACCATTCCAGGGACTTCTCCTGCTTCCCAATCGAGTCAGAGATGCTGATGAAGCAGGTAGTGACTCAAAACGATTATCCTACTGTTCCATTCATAAAAAGAATAGGGAGGAAAGTGATAGTTTCAAAAACTAAATCCGTCATTTGTCTCGATGCAGAGAGTCCCACCGATCGTGCTGAGCGATTAGCTTTAGAAAAGCAAACTGCCTTTGCTTTTTCTGTAAAGACGGAACCTATTGAAGAAGATGTACCTGAGCCTACTGGATCATCCATGCCTTCTGATATAGAATCGATTTCGCCAACGGCCGATGATGTGCAGGTGATTGGTCAACCTGCGGTAGAGGCCGAGAATCAGGCTAAAACAGCTAATGACTTACTGATTTCGGGAGAATCAGTGAAGAAGCCACTACTCTCAAACCAATTGCTGAAGCTTCAGAGAGCAATAAGAGCGATGACGAACAAGTTGACTATGAACCTTCGTCTCATTCTTTTGGAGAAGAAGACATGGAGATAGACGATGAATCACCATCTAAAACTCCAATTGATGTACTGAAGACAATTGGTCAACATTCAGGGTTTACTCCAGAGCCGGAGAGGCATCTAGAAATAGAAGTTCAAGCTCCGAGTACTTCTGGGGCGGGCAGCAGTGAAATCAATCTCGTGTCAGAAAGCACTCTGAACAGACTATGAGCCGGGCTGAATGATCCGAAGGAAACTGAATATGAACCAGCTCTAGGTAATATTTTATTCATCAAAGTTTTGTCTTGTCTCTACTTTATTGTCTTTTAGTTGTTGATCATGCTTCTTTGATTCCAACAGCTGTAGGAACTGCACCGGCTATGGTTCTACTCAAGCCCCACTTGTCCAAACTGATGTGGGTGAGGGGAGTTCACATTTGCCGAGTTCTCCAAAAGCACTCACTTCAGCTCCCAGAATAGAGGCTCCTCCTGCTCCTTCCTCTACTATTGCAGCGACTCTCGATTGTGACACAGGGATAGCAAAGATCATGGGGATGTATTCAGATATTATTATTCATATCTGGATACATTCTCGAGACTACTATGAAGGATGAGACTATGCCCTTTTCGAGTCTTCGGAGGCGACTAGTTTTCCACTTTCAGCTTTAAGACAGGCTAGTTATGAGACCCAATGTGTCTTTTTTGAACATCTCCTGAATAATTTAGAAGCAACATCCTAAATACTGGGAGATTAAAAAGGAGGATATTAAGTCTCTGACTGCAGCTGAAATTGCTCATTGGAGAATGAAGCTCAAGCTCAACACATTGCTCTGACAGAATTCCTCGCTCAGTCTTCTAAAGAGTTAATGGCGAAAGACGAAGAATAATAAGTACTCGTCAGAATATGGAGCACCTAGAGAAAGATGAAGCGTCAAAAGCTGAAGAGCTTAGAAAGTTGAGGGAAGAGCTAGCTCATCTTCAGGAGCAAATTGACTCCGTGGAAAAAGAACAATCAGAGATTGCTACTGATCGTAAATCTGAAGCTGAACGCTGTCAACTTTTACAGCAAGAGCGAGAACTGATGCAAACCAATCAGATTGAAGAGACCAATCGCCGTAGCTCTATTATTGTGGAATATGACCAACGGATGATTGGAGCTGAAACAGCAGAGCGAATCAAGAAAACTCATGAAGAAAAGATAAATAATGTAATCGTTCGTATTCAGGAGATAATTACCCTCCTAAATAGATCTTTATATTTTATATGTATTGAAATTTTGGTACCCATTTGTAATCAATGTTTTGATTTTGATTGAAATGAATATTTTGACTTAATTTCAATTCTGTGGATGATATTTTGTAGAAAACATGTTCAGAGGTAAATATACATGACATATTTCAATAAATAGAATATACAAATAAACTTTGTAACTCTATCATGATATTAAACCAAAGATAATTTTAGTTTAATACTGATTAGAGAAACAGAATTCAGATATAAAGGTATCTTTGGATTCTATTTTCATGATCTTTGGACTCGGAAATCAAAGACGAGATATCATTTTCATAGAATAGAAAATATGATACATACTGAGATAGAAATTCAGAGGTAATATGGACATAATTTTCTATACAGATCTTTATTAAATCCACTGGTGATCTAATAAGACAAAATACAAATTCTCTGGGAAAATGATACATGGGAGAATATCAGTTTCCTCTGGGGATAACTATCGAAATAACTTTGTAGAGAAGAAGTAACTTTGATTTTATATTTGCTGGGGAATGATGAAAATATTATACATAATATTTTTTTTAAGAATTTGCCATTGATAGGCATCATCGTGACTTTCCCATCCATAGAGGCAAGCTGGTATGCTCCGTTAGAGAAGACTTTGTTTACTACGAATGGGCCTTCCCATTTCGCATCAAATTTGACTTTGCTCATATGTGTCATGGTCATAGGACGTCTGACAGTAAGGACCAGTTCTCCCTTCTGATATGCTCTGACTTTGACTTTCCGGTTAAAAGCTTTTGAGATTCGGGCCTGATACAACTCGATATTTTGTTGAGCATACAATCGTTTTTCATCTAGCTTCCAATTCTTGAAGTCGAAGACGATCATTGTTTTCTGTTGTAAGTTCGTTGGAGATTGTAATTCTCAGAGAAGGATCTGGATCTCAAGGGGAAGAACAGCTTCACACCCATATACCAAAGAGAAAGGCGTACATCCGGTCGCATTGCGAACTGTGGTGCGGTAGGCCCATAAACATTCACCAAGCTTCTCGCTCCAGTTATGTTTGTTGGAAGAAACGACTTTTTCAAGAGTTTGATGATCGTTTTATGAAAGCTTCTGCCAATCCATTAGCTGCTGGATTATATGCTGTAGAAGCTAAATTATTGATCCGATGATCATCGCAGAATCGAGTAAATTTCTGACTGACGAACTGCGGTCCGTTATCATGGATAATACGCCGAGGAACACCAAATCAATAGATGACATGATGTTTGACGAAGTTAATAACATTAGAAGTTTTGACTTCAGATAACGGGATTGCTTCAGCCCATTTGGAAAAGTAATCGGTTATTGCTAGAAAACCGATGTCCTTTTGATGATGGTGGGTTAATAGGACCAATGACATCCATGCCCCAAGCTTCAAAGGGCCATGATGTCGCTGTTGGGTGTAAGAACTCTGACGTTGATGGATAAGTCCGCATAAATTTGGCAAGCTTTACATTTTCGAGCATATTGAATGGCGTCAGCCACCATCGTGGCCAATAATAACCCATACGTCGGATACGATCTTAAAGTTTAGGACCCGGTTGAGAGCTCCACAAACACCATCATGTGCTTCACGGACAATCTGTTGCTTCTTCACCAGCGATGCATCGGAGGAGAAGACCGTCGTAGGCCCGACTACGATATATGTCTTCGTAGTATGATTATAATAGAATCTGAGAGATCGACGCCGAATGACGCTGCTTCACTCGGATTATCGGAAAGTATGTCATATAATACAAAGTCTAGAAACGGGCGTCTCCAGTCTTTAGTTATGGCTTCTGTTTCATTAGAAAGACATATTCTATACTAGAATCGGAAGAAGATGAGGACACTTTGTCAAACTTTAATCCACGTCAAGGTTGAGAGAATCTTTGTCTGGATTATGGGGAAAAGCCAAAGCCAAATTATTCTCAATGCAGAATAGTTCTCGGTTATAAACCACTGTCACTTGCTGACGTCTGATTGGTATGGCTAATACAGCAGCAAGATTAGCCAAAGCATCAGCTTCTGCATTATAGGCTCGTCGAACATGTTCAATAAAAAAACCTTCAAAGGAGGAGGCCATAGAGAGTGCTGCTCGATGATAAGGTATCAAATCCTGATGACGAACTTCATACGTTCCTCTGATCTGATTGATGATAAGCTTGGAGTCTCCATAAACTTCCAAATATTGAATATCTAGATGCTTAGCAAGTTGAAGACCGATGAGCAACACATTGTATTCGGCTACATTATTTGAACATAATTGATCCAGAATAAGCCCTCTGAATAGTTAGTCCTTCTGGAGATACGAGAACAATCCCAACTCCGGCGACAATATTGCCATTAGTACCTATTCTAGATGCTCCATCAAAGAATAGACGCCAGGTAGGAATTTCTTCAGAAACCAGATTTGAATCCAGAACTTCATCTGGAATCTCATCATATAATTTAGAATCTTCTGGAACTGCATGAGCTGCCAGGAAATCAGCAAGAGCTTGTCCTTTAACTGACTTTTGAGGAATATAATGCATGTCGTATTGAGCTAACAAAATTCCCCAATTAGCTAGTCTAGAGTTGAGAATACCGGGTTTCTTCATCATAATCCTGATGGGATTCACTCTGGAAATGACGTGAATCGTTTGACCGATAATATAATATCGCGTTTTCTGAACAGCAGACATTAATGCTAGGCATTCTTTCTCGATTTGAGAACACGCGGTTCAGCGCCTGTCATTGTGCGACAGATAATAAATAGCCTGGTCATGGCCATCTTTATTTTTCTGGGCGAGTAATGCACCAAGAGAATGATCCATGGCTCGAACATATAGAAGAAATGGTATTCCCGAGACGGGAGGTACCAAATCGGAGGGTTCATGAGATACTGTTTGATATCGTCAAATACTTTTGACATTCTTCGTTCCAGACGAAGATACACCTTTCTTCAGAAGTTTGTGAATGGTCTGCAGCGTCCTGATAAGTTGGAAATGAATCTCCTGATATAAGCAATTCTTTCTTGAAATCCTCGTAGCTCTTTTAAGGTGTGTGGAGGACGCATCTCTTGAATGGCTTTGATCTTCTCGGGATCCACGTGTATACCTTTAGCGGTAATGACGAAGCCGAGAAATTTGCCACTAGAGACGCCTAGGAAGGACTTAGTAGGGTTCATTTTAAGTTGATGCTGACGCATTAAATCAAAGATAGTCTTCAAATCTTGGATATGATCCTCCTTTCGTCGACTTTTAACTGCAATATCATCAACATAGCATTCGACTATTTTTCGGAGATGTTTGCGGAATATAGTGCTCATTGCTCGCTGATATGTTGCTCCTGCATTTTTAGACCAAACGGCATCACTGTATAACATTACCGATCGGCGTTCTGAAGGAAGTATGTTTCTCGTCGTCTGGAAACATTTTGATTTGATTGTATCCCGAATACCCATCCATGAATGACATTCGTTCGAAACCACATGTGTTATCGATCATGACATCGGTAATTGGAAGAGGAAACTCGTCTTTAGGACAAGCTGCATTGAGATCGCGAAAGTCTATACAGACTCGGATCTTGCCGGTCTTTTTGAGGACAGGAACGATGTTAGCCACCCATTCAGGATGTTGTTCCTCTCGAATAAATTCGAAAGCCATAAGCTTGATGACTTCAGCTTCAATTGCATCCATAATGTCTGGACGAAATTGTCGCTGTTGTTGTTTGACTGGTTTAGCATTTGGCATGATATTAAGTTTGTGCATTGCAATCTTTGGATCTAATCCTGGCATATCCTCATAACTCCAGGCGAAGACATCGATATAATCATGAATAAGCTTGATCATGTCTTGCTTATCTGTTTCTGAAAGACTTTCGCTGATGAATATTGGTTTAGGGGACCCCTCTTCACCAACATCAATTTGGATCAGTTTATCTTCAGTAGGAGGTTCTCTCTGCTCGAACCTGAATTCCCATTGATTATCTAATCTTTGAGCCCATTATTCTGATTCTGGTGATATTTCAAACTCCTCCTCATCTTCATCATTTTCTGGTGGGCCATCGATAGAGACCATATTGATGGATAGAATAGAACGATGAAAATCGCCAATACTAGTGTCAGAATCCCAAGAAGGGAATCGGAAGACTCAGATCGTTCGTCTTCATCGGATTTGAATCTTCATGGACTATGTTGATAAAGGAGGTAGGAGCAATGTAACCCAAACCACATTTTATCCTTCCGTATTTTAATGGAGGAATTCGAACAGGCATTCTTCTTCCTTTTCCATTATTGAGGCTGGTTCTGAAGTCATAACCCTATTCTTGATGATATCTTTGGACTGTTGACTGTAGCGACGTAATTGTAACCTTCCAGTATCGTCGTTTTTGTCATCTTCTTCCAGATTAGAAGGATTCTGGGGTCCTTTGTAGAAGATATTGGATTTTCTCCCTTCTTTCGAATAGGAACCACGAAGTACGATTTTTGTATAGACTCTAATGATACATCTATGAAGAGTTTGAACAACTCCTATAGTTAGTGGCTCTAACTATCTAGCAATTGTAATAACTTTGTACATGATTACAGACATCAATATACTGCAAAGGAGATGCTTTATTAATATTAGATACTGTATTTACAACAAAGGCTGAGCCTTATCAGACTTAGTCAAATTAATGACAAAAGGGGGAGAGGAAGAGCGATCAGAAGTTTTGTTTCGATTAAGATCGATAACAAAAGGCTCAGAATGAGCTCCCTTGAAGAAGATCGTGGATAAGTAGTACGTCCACTGACTGGAATGACTAGAGTATCTGGTCTAGCCTGAGAAGATGGAGGAGGAGTGGCACGTCCACTGACGAAAATTATCAACGAACTTTGTGGAGCTTGGGAAGACGATACAGTAGTACTCCACTGACATGAACTATCAGTGAGCCTTGTGGAGCTTGGGCAGATGATGAAGTAGTACGTCCACTGACAGGAATTGTCAGTGAGTCTTCTTCAGATGATTTAGCAGACTGCGGAGGAGTGATACGCCCTTTTACAGGAATAACAAAGGTATCGACTTTTGATATCTCATCATCATTATCCATAGCTTGCAAGACTTTTGAGTATTCATCTTTGTACATGCGAGCGTCATTGAAGTAAGCTTCGACTCCTTTGAATGGATAGAGATCTGCAACCTCCTTTTGAACTTCTCCATTATCATCAACATATTTGAAGCACTGATAGTCGAAGGAACGACATTATGTTCATGCAAGAATGGTCTCCCCAATAGAGCATTGTATGAGCAACCATGATTATCGATGATGTAAAAAGTAACTTTAGTGCGAAGATCGCCTATTTGAAATTTGAGGCAAATCTTGCCCAAAGGCTCATTTTTCCTTGATTGAATCCCAAGATGGTAGTGATAGTACTGGAAAGACTATGCACAGGTATCTTCAGTACATCTAGCATAACCTTCGGCATAATACTGAGAGCAGATCCTGGATCAATTAGTAGACGATCAACCTTCATAGAATCGATATATCATGTATGATATAAAGGACGGTCATGTCGATTATCCTCTAGCAGCATATCGTCTTGCGTAAAGGTAATGTTTGGAATAAATTTCAATACATTATGGCAATGAGAAACAGGTTCTGTTTCCAACTTCTTGAGGAAAGTTAGGCAATTTTCTGCTTGCAACAGTGCTTCACTCAGAGTTTCTCGAGTCTCTTTAGAGAGGCGTAAGAGCTCAAAGATTGATAATTTAGCTGGTGTATTGGCTAGTTGAGCCAATATATCAAAATTATAAGGCTTTTCAAGTCCTGTAGGAGATGACTTCTTCAATGGTTTATCGAAGCGAACTTGTTGTTTGCCTTTGTCAGCTGTTGTTGGTTTAGAAGGAACTGTCTCAACAGGAACATTTGAAGGCTCTTCAGTAGAGACTGGTGTTGGAGCTGTAACCGGAGGGACATCAGGAGTTTCTCCAGGAATGTCAGCATAATCTTTCAGATATATTTTTCCTGATCGAGTTCCAGCATGAACTTCGACTTCAGATTCAGGTTCAGATTCTATCGAAACCATGTTGTAATTCTTCATCTTGCTCTTGGTTATTTTATGCTTGATGAGAGCTTTAATCCAAAACCGAGACCAACACGAGATTGATTATGTCTTATAGTGATGGCTAAAGGTGCTCGAAGTCCTTTGCCTGAGTTCAAACCAGGAGCAGTGGCTAGATCATAACCCATCTTCGCCATTAATTCACGAGATTGTGAACTGTATAGATGAAATGCCGGCTTGTATTTATCTTCAGATTGAGGTACAGATTTTATCTCCGTAGGAGTGAATTTTCTGCCAAGATGAAAGTAGAGGTTAGATAAAAATCGGGTGTGATACTAGAAGTCACATTGCATGACTTAGTCTTCCCGAGCTTCTTTTAGACAAAGGAGTCTTCCGAGGAGAAGAGGAAGACGTCTCAAACTCCGTCATTAAATCCGGGTGGATCCACATGATCTCTTCCTTTTTAGTTGTGACAGGAACAAGTCCTTCATTCTGTGTTGGTGGGATGTTCACAACTTCGAGAGTTGCTTTGGGGATAGGAACAATCCCACTTTCCACCATTAAAGGAGGGAAGTCACCAAACTGCATTGAAATTACATTTGCTGTGACTGTCTTGTCTTTGGGTGTCATGTCACAGCTCCTGATTTAATCATCTCTTGGATCTTTTCTTTTAATACATAGCAAGACCGGATTGTATGACCCAGCATTCTATGATACGGACAGTATTTGGATGATATGTCTTCTTGGCTTCATCAGGCTTTTTGATTTCTGGCAATTGTATTTTGTTACCTTTGAGCAAGCATTCAAAGATACCCTGAACATCGTCACCGTCGAAAGAATATTCTTCCTTCGGCCGAGGAGTCTCTGTTGTTGATTTGTTGGAGCTGGAGTAGCTTGGGTAGTCTTTACCCTTGACTATTGCTCTGGAGATTGACTTCAAGAGCCTCTTTTTCTTTGCGATTATTGGGTCGAGTACTATTGCTAGCACTCTGATTTAATTCCTTGGGAGCCATTTGTACCCCCAGGCCTTTGAAGGTCTCAGCACTGACTTCAGCAGCCTTGGCACTGACGATGAAAGAAGGCCAATCTTGAAACTGAGTGGACCCTGTCCACATACTGATGATTGGTAAGGATTCGACTTGCAAGTGTCGTAGTAACAGCATCGGGAGTTCCAAGAGGCATTTTGAGGGCTTTTCTTCTGAATCTTTCAATGAAGTCCTCGGTAGTCTCATTATTTTTCTGTTTAATTCTTATGAGGGCTGACATGGTCATGTCATTGAGCCCTTCATAGAATCGTTCAAGAAACATTTGTTTGAAATCGGCAAATAAGGTAAGCACCCATCAGGAAGACTTCTATACCATTTATAAGCCGTTCCTTTGAGACATCCGACGAACACCCGAGTGAGAAGGGCATCGCTTGGTTGCAATTGATCAGTCATTACTTCAAAGTGGTTAATGAACTGACTTGGGGAGGTAGTCCCATCAAAGAAAGAAATGGTCGGAGGTTTGTATTTTGGTGGATACGACACTTGCTTCCATTCTATCGGATAAGGTTGCTTGATGCCTAACCTTTGTAAACCATCCTTTTGTTTAAATGCCTCAAATTGAGTTCGGAGATCCTTAACTCTTCAGTAATAATTCCGAAAGATTGTGGAGTTGTAACTTGTTGAGTGTAATTGGTAGGAGGGACTGCAGCATATACCACCCCTAGCTCCAGACTGACTTGGAGTGGGTTGTACAGGAACATTAGATTGTACCCCCGGAATAGTAGAGGGTTCCGGATTTGGGGCAACGGGAGTATTTAATACCACTGGTGGTACTGTTTGTTGAACTTGCTGAGTTTGATGCTGAGCTTGCATAAGAGTGTGCATAGCATTCAATGTATCTGCCATAGCTCGCAACTGTTGTTCCAAGGAAGAAATCCTCTGCTCATGAGCTTCAGTGCTAGTTGAAGGTTCATGATTGTCGTCTACCATGTAAGTGGTAATCATTCGAGGAATAGATGATGAAACAGTCTGTTCTGAATCATCGCTGTGAGAGTCAGTATCTTTCCCGGGGCTATTTACAGGAGTCAATACTGGAAAATTGGACTCTCCAAGGAAGTCCTCTGTGATCTCCGGATTACCACTTGGATGAGAAGAAGAAGAGACCCTGGCCAAGGCTCCGGTCCTGGATCGGGTGCCGAGATAAACACCATCTTCAGAATCTGATATAGCATCAGACCGTATGCTACCCCTAATATTTCTGGAAGTCATGTTGACAGAAGCATAAAGAGGTTCATCTTCATCCATTATTGGTTCATATTGAATCCGTTCGAAAACAGATCGTCTTTTTGGTGAACAACAACACTGAATCACAACCCGAGGTTGGAAGTTGCAACCATGCTTTTTATAGCAAATATGAGCAATGTCATGGCCATGGAGTGTCAATTCTCCGTTTATTTTGCAATACTCCTGGAGATCTGTAGGAACATATTGGGAAGTACTTGAAGATAGTTTCTGTGTAGAAACTTGTCTTTTGTTCTTCTGTCTTCTCGGTTCTTGAGTGTATAAAGACTAATTAATTTGAGCCACATAGTTCTTGGCATATTCTGCATCAGAGTCTAGTATAATTGTCTCAGTTTGATCAGGCTTCTTAATACCAGAAGTGGAACTGAGATGATTCTGATTAAGCTTGTTACGAAGATCCGTAGGAGATATGACTTTGGTATCAGTCTTGGATACTTGTAATTTACCTTTCTCAGATCGAGAAATTTTGAGAGAAGGAAGATGGGTATTATTCCGACTAGGAGTCGGTAATAATCCATCTTTAGAGGAAGTAGCCAAAAGACGTTTTCCTTTGTTTGATCTAGTAAGAGTACTAGTCAAATTAACTCCAGAGGTAAAGACCTTAGGAGTAGAGGAGTTGACTAAAGAGTCTTTCTCCTTGGTTGGTACAAGATGTGCAAGTTGTGGGGGAATCATTTGTATGTTCTGTGGAAAAGAACCCCCAGCCTGATTTTGAGAAACAGTCAAAGGACTGTATCTGTTAGCATACGCTGACTTCAGTTTGGACTTCTGGTCATACGTTGCCTTTTTACTAGCATACGCCGGCTTTGGCTTAGCGTACGCAGCCTGCTGTTGGCTTTTGTATGCTGCCTTTGCCGTACGCTGCCCTTTGACTGCCATACGCACAGAGTCATCAATGGCTAAAGAGCCGACTGCTGTCGTAAGAGTAGAAGGAGAAGAGACTTTGACATATCCAGAGATGGTTTTCCTTGGACACACTGACTTTGTTAAAGAACCCACTTTGTCAGCGTGACTAGGAGAAGCCACTGTTGCTGTGTTCAGGGAAGCCGGAGTGTGCTTCGTTGAAGTTGAAGACGTGTTCTTGTCAGCGTGAGAAGTGACAGAAGCGTCTCGGGCTGTCGAAGAAGACTTAAGGACATAAACAGAACGTCCCTTCTTCTTGGCAGCAGGAAGAGCGGAGGAAGCAATTCGGCCCTCCTTCGCCTTGAGCATTTCTTCGTAAGCAGATTGGTCGAATTGTACGACCATCGTCTTCTTCGTCGAGCCGATCGACGAAGTATCGCATTGAGTTGTTGCTATCTCATTGGAGGAGACAACTTTCCCCAGCAGAGTCGCCAATTTGTTTCCATAAATAAATTCACTTTATTTATTTTGTATCTGAGAAAAATACAACTGTAGGAATCTAATCTAGAAGACGATTACTTTATCCCTTGGACGATGCGATAAAGAAAACTCGAACTTCGAAGAACTTGGACAGCAACTGGGCAATCTCTTTGTTCTCTCTGAATTAATTGTAGTGTCTGATGAAGATGAAGAAACTCTCTTTTATAGAGTTCTGGATAACTGTTCTGAAGCATACGCTTAGTCAGTTACTTGACGTGTGCATAACTGCAGGGACGCGTGGCGAATTCTGATGGAGACACGTTGGAGTGCGGTTGAAAGTAGTGGAATATATCTAGGAGAGATTGGTGGCATGGATGCCACGTTGCATAACTTCTGAATAAGTGGGTAACTGAGTACAGGACACGTGAGAACGTGTGTTGACTGTACGTTAAAAGTCATCCTGGATGCATTTGCTGTGATACGCTGTCTTTGAAGAGGAGTCATACGCTAGCTTTTGATGGTACATGTCTTGCATACACTGACTTGGACAGCATAGAGCCATATAAGGCTAATACGCTTACTTTATTGATAAGGAGTCGTATGGGGTCCATATGCTCACTTGGTTGGCAAGGAGTCGTATGGAGTCTATACGCTCATTTGGTTGGCAAGGAGTCGTATGGAGTCCATACGCTCACTTGGTTGGCAAGGAGTCGTATGGAGTCCATACGCTCACTTGGTTGGCAAGATCCTTGGAGTCCATACGCTCACTTGGTTGGGCAATGATTATATGGAGTCCATACGCTCACTTGGTTGGGCAAGGAGTCGTATGGAATCCATACGCTCACTTGGTTGGGCAAGGAATCCTATGGAATCCATACGCTCACTTGGTTGGCAAGGAGTCGTATGGAGTCTATACGCTTACTTGGTTGGCAAGGAGCCTTATGGATTGAGGGAGTAGACACGTGGCTGTCCTCAATCTTCTCAAATGCGCCATATCTTCAAATACTGACAAATATCTCTCGAGCATCGTGCTGCAGATATGATGGCTGACAGACTGTCAGAAATGACAGTAATGATGGCTGTGCATTTATGCTGCTGAGCTGTCCTCGTAAGAGACAAAATCATTTCTCGAAAACCTATACGACGGCTAATCTTCATAGGGCAGCTGTCTTTGCATGAAAGACGAAGTGTCAGATTCCCTTCATTAAATACATGCTGTGCTGTCATCTCAGGAAATAATAAATATTCACTGAGCGCACAGCCTTTAGATGAGCGTATGGCCTTGGCTGAGCGTATGGCCTTGAGCGTATGGCTTTGACTGAGCGTATGGCCTTGAGCGTATGACTTTGACTGAGTCTTATGTCAGCGTGTCATAATTTTCACACCCTACATGAACTAGGTTGGCTAGTCCTATTAGGTTAAGTCACAAAATGACTTGTGAAACCACAAGTCATTTCTCAACCCATTTAATTTCTAATTTCTTAAGTCAATTTCTAATGAATCTAAACCCACTAACTTAAGTCATGCTAGGTTAGACTAGAGTCACTTAGCCTAACCAAGTCCAACTAACTAGGGTTAGTTCCTAGGTTTGTCTACAAGGGTCAAGACTAGTCAAAGTCAACCTAATCTAAACAATTCCAAAATAATTTCTAAAAATTCCCATAAATTCAAATAAATTATAATAAATCCAAATACCCACCCTAAAAATATCAAAAATATCCTAATCACATGGCTAGGCTCTAGGGTAGGCAGTATCTACTAATCACTAGCACAACACCAAAATCACAAGTCATAAATTTAAATAGTTTAAAATTAATTAAAAATCACTAAAAATTCTAATATGAAATAAATATCATTAATTAATAATTATAATTACAAAATTTAAAAATTACCCTCTTCTGGAAAACTGGATGTTACAATCCTACTCACCTTATAAAAATTTCGTCCTCGAAATTAAGATGGTAGCAGGCCTTCTAGGTTAAACCTCCAGCAATCATAGTCTCAGAATCTATCTTAAATCATACAGTTGAAAGGTGTAACCTATGAGGTCATGGCATGCAATATCAGTCTGGGGTCTCTTCTGGTTATACCAACCATGCTACAGTACTAGGCAATCACAAGGTATCAAAACTTACAAGCAAGGGATGCATCAAAATTCACAAAGGAAAACTAAGGTTAGGTCAAAACTCACCTCCAGCTAGGTCTGAGAACCAGAACTCCCTCCTGGAAGCAGGGCCCTGGTTGGGGCAGGTTTAGCAGGGTAGTGCTGCACCCAGTGTGCAGCTGAACCACAGATTAGGCACAATCCTAGTCTCTTTCTACAGTTGTTCCACTTGTGTCCAGACTTCTTGCAGTAGACACATATAGGCTCTGGCTCAGCTGGCCTCTGCTGGACAGGAGACTGGGCTGGGTATGATGATATAGGCTGGATAAATGGGTACTCCTCAAACTCTGGGTAGGACTGGGTACTGCTCCTCGCCCTCTTGGAGCTAGGCTCTCCCCCTGGAAGCACAGAGTCCCGCAGATGCAACCTCTGAATTTGCTCCCTCATGGCCTCCTCATGAATTCTCTGTGACTCCATCAACCTTTCTTGGAAAAATGCAAACACCTGGGTTGCGTCAAGTAGCAAACCTCCGGGTGGTACAGTATGGAGTACAGAGGGTAGGGAAGGGCTCTCGGTATCAGGCAAATCCGCAGCTCTCTCCTGAACGACAGGAGATGAAGGAAGACTCTCTGGCGAGGCTACCACCATCTCCTCAATGGCAGGAGGTGCCACCACCCCCTGATCAGATAGAGGAATCACTACCTCCTGAACAGTAGAAGGTGGAGGCACACTCTCAGTAGCTGCAGCTGCCCTCAGGCGACGGGCTCGGGTCATGGGTGCCATACTGAAAGAAAAGAAAATAAAATAAAAATAAATCAATCATCAAGGCTGAAAAGTAGTAAATATCAACAAAGGAGAACTAGCTAAAAGAATCACTATTTAAAGCCAGGCTATACTATCATCCTAAGACAAGGGCCTAATCACAAGTCATCAAATTATTACACTAAGAAAGAACTACATATGCATAAGTTCTATAAAGGTAAAAGATCTCTACTCCTAAATTATTTGATGATGGAAACAATTTATAATACTGAAATGAAGATAGAGACGATAATCATATGCGTCTGTCCAAAAATCATGATACTCAGAGTCCTCGCCACGCTAGTAAGCAAGGCTGCGATAAACGATAGAGTCCATAACAGGGGCATGCACCTCTATAATCATGTCATCTGAAATTCTCGCTATGCCGACTAGTATAGCTGCGAGGAATTCCAAATCTCATAACCAAGATACGTACATCCAAAGTCAGGTCTCTATGTTTCCGCCATACCAGCTAATATAGCTGCGATAAACTCTAGGTTCCATAACCAAGTAGACGTTTTACCATCCCTGTATTCCCGTCGACATATGTTATCAGAAAATATCGTAACTCAGGCCATAAAAATTCATCTCGATAGGAAAATTCAAATCAACAACGATCAAACAAAATCAAATTCAATAATCAAGGAGTGAGAGCAACAAAGCAAGGGAATGATTCAAATCGAAGTTCAATGAGATTCTCAAGGGTCATCCCAGGAATCTTTCAAGGAACCCTAACTGTGATTGAGTACCTTCAAATATATATCCTAATCCTACTGCAGGCTGTAGTGATACTCTAGTTCGAATACCACTACATAAACTCGACCTGCATGGGCCACCACTAAAAACGTGTCACGACCCGCACCCACTGTGAGGGTACGAGAACGTAACAACGCCCAGCCTACGCCGCAGTGTCGGCGGTAGAACGCTGTCCTAGGTCACAACATCTAACAATATATATCTAAACAGTTTATACTCCCCGAATGGGGTGACATAGCAATAAAACTCAATCACAACTAAGGAAGAGATAGCACGATATGAAATAGAACTCAAGGAAATAAATAGATGAAAAGTAGTCTAAGATAATCCCAGCAATATCCAGCAATACAAGGTCTCAGATACAGAATGAAAGAATATATAAAACTCAGAGTAAGTCTAGCTAAACATGTCTCAAGACAACATGAAAATAAGATAAGGCCTAACTAAACTAGTCTAGGCAGTGGGGTGATGTCCTCAGCTAGAGCTGTCCCATGGAAGGCATCCTCCCAGGCCTCCTCCTCGTCCTCTATAATATTTTTAACAGGTCCAGTCAGGACAGGAGCGAGTACACTACATCTCAACAGTTCATAGCAGGTTAGAAAATAAATCATGCAGTAAAGTAAGATATAGATACTGAAGAAATGCAGTAAGTAAACAAGAGAGAACTGTAATAGAAATATCTACTATAAATAAAGAGCTACCAGTGACTAGTGATTTAGAGCACAAAGTCGACATGTGAACGGCTTGATTTGTACATGGCTATACTAAAGAGGCGTACATGGCTATTCTACTTTAGAAATTGTTCACATGGCTATTTATACTCCCCCGTACCCCCAACTAATACACAAGGATCCAACCAGGTTCTGTTATGATTCTATGTAACAGCCCCCGAAGGGTAGTAGACCCGAAGGTGATAAGCCTCCGAAGGTGATAGACCCCGAAGGTGATAGACCCCGAAGGTGATACATAGTAGTCCCACAAATGGGATAAGGATTCAAAGAAGACTCTGTGATCATATGGGTATATGTCACAAGTGATCAAAGAACCAAAGAAGCATATGATACGCTATGTAAGTGAAACGCACAGAACATAGAGTACCCGATGCTCCTTGAAGGGATAACATCTCAGGGTGGAATCCATATTGTACTAATCCGTGTGACCAACGTGCCAGTATCAATTAAAGTAATTTAATACAGGAAAATAATTCTAAGGAGGATATGAAATGATCAGAGAATGTACTCGCCTGTATCTGAGTGTCCGGATGAAATGTACTGTCCGAGGAGAGGTGTCTGGCTCCTAATCAGAACAGCACAAGTCACAACAAGTCTAAAATGATATAATGAAGTCCTACTATGTATTCTACATGATTCTAGGTCAATCTAGGCCAAAATCAACTCTTGGTCAACTCTGGAAGTCAAACTAGGTCAACCAAGTCAAACCTAGGTCAAACTAGTCTATACTAGTTTAACAATGCTATTCTAAGTCTAACAAGACTACACTAGCCTATTCTAGGCTCCACACTGACACACAGGCACAACCATAGGCCATAGGCTAAGAGACTAGGCCATGGCTAAACAATACCACATTCAATCTATATCTAAAACAATGCATCTATATACATACCACACAACTAATATAGGATACCTATGTGACCTATCTAGGCTATAAGTGTATACCATTCATCCTATAAGACAATACTTATAATATATACATATGTACAATACACTATATCATATGGTATCACATACACTATACATATCTAATATATATATATAAAAGCACACATTCATATAATATATATATATATTATATATATATTATATATATATATATATATATATATTATATATAGGAATCCTATGCATATACAAAACTCAATTCATATATATATATATATATATTATCATATGAAGAGAAGGAACACATGGATACAAGTGTGTGTGTGTGTACTAGTGAAGCATGTGAGGGGAGACATGTGTGTAACATGAAACCTAGGCTAGCATGTGTGATAGAGTGTTAGGCTTGGGTGTGTAGAGTGAAGTGATAGGATACATGAGTGTGTGGGGAATAGTGTAATGATACATGAGTGTGTGGGCTTGTGTGTAGTGTAACATGTGTGAAAGAGTGAACAATGTCATGAGAAAATCTGGAATTTAAAAACAGTGAATGGAAATGTGAATCAGTCAACCTAAATCAGTCCAATCCAACATGATTTCCAGTTTAAACAAACCCCAAACAGTCCAACCTAATGCCTATGTTAATACATATAAAGAACACATATACAATTTCAAATGAAATCCCAAAAAAATAGTTTAACCATTACTCAAACCCAGTTTTCAGTCCCTTGGTTGTATTCCCAGTTTTTGGAACCAAAAACATCAAACAATCCCAAATTCAGTAGAACAGTTCCCCCTTGCAATCACAGGTTTACAATATTGAAGAGCCAACAAATTTAGTTCACAAAACAGTCTAAAAACAGTTTACAATCATCAGTTTTCAGCCTACAATTAATTCTCAGATTTTGAATCCAAAGCCTCATCAAATCAAACCCAATTTCAACATACATTTAGAAATCACATAGGGGTATACATTAGATATTTAAAACCATGAAATGACAGTTTAAGTAGTTTAAGATTCGAAGTCAAATTCATATATAAAAAAATGGAAAAACAGGAGGGAATGGGACAGTAAACCAATTCCAGGTTTCGAAGGAGAACAACATTGAATAAAACGAAAGGAAATCAGTCCATGATATCTAGAGAGTAAATTCTCAGGTATCAGTTCACAGTGAACAAAATCTCAGGTTGGAATGGTAGGGAAACCAATTCAGGTTTTAGATAACCTTTCTCCCCCCCATTTAAATACTGAAACTACAAAACAAAGCATGGGAATCACATCCCAGGAAAAAAGAGGAAAATCCAGTTCAAGTAATAAGGAAAACTGAAAATACTATTACATGGAACTCAAACATACATCAAAGTTAAAGAAGAGTAATTCTCAAATTTATACTCACATTTCAGGTTCTCAGTTTACTATTATACATCAATCAAAACAACCCAAAACTCAATATATGAATGCCAAGTAACCAAATCAATTCATAAAACCTATCTAACAGATACTGGTACATATATTACATTCAATGATAACTGAAACATCATTTAGAAATCAGAAAAAGAGATTTGAAGTCCAGAAAATCACTCAAGGCTGAATCATGGGTATCAGAACATATGAAAATCCCCATTTCGATTCCAAATTCATCTAAAAACCACAAGGATCATGAAATCTATTCCTTAAACATGTAGGTGGATTAATTTGCTGATGTTTATCAACATATAAACAGGAAAACGAATTAATTTTCAGAGAAAAAAATACATACATGCCACAGTGTATCAGTGAAGTATCAAAACAGTCCCAATCCACAGGTCAAATTCCTATTAATGAATCCAAAACTCAATCTATCATGTAAAAACCTATCTAACATGAACCATTACTCATGTTCAGGAATTAAAATGGCAATTAATCATTAATTTAAACAATTAAAAGTGGAAATAAACACAGAAAATAAACAGAAACTAAACACAGAAAAATAGTGTCTCGTGCACGTGTTCCAGAGGGTCTAGGACACACACGACACGAATTGGAACACGTGCTCGTGCACACGTGTACGCCCACACTAGGGCTACACACTCGTGTCAACACGAGGTGTCCACGCTGTGTCTAGACACGACACGAAGGTCGTATCAGTGCCCAAAAGTGACAGCCGCGCGTACAGTGCACGCGCAGTGCACACGTTCGTACGTGTCCGATACGACACGAGAGTGTCTCAAACTTTGAGGACCTCGTGTCAGTGTCTGCCCCTAGGGCTATCTCAATTTCTAGGTGTCCACGTGTCGTGTACAGGGAGCAATTGCCCCCGAGCAGCAGGACAATGTGCACTGTGTCAGAACAGCGTGTTCGTGTCCAGATCTTGACATGACACGACACAATCACAAGCTCAGTCCTACAGAAAATGATAAGCGACCACAAACCCTAAATTTCTATTCAAAAAGTTTCCTAAAATCAGGTCAAAATGTCCTTTGGGATATTTCATCAAACACCTATGTCTATAGGCTGATACGTGTCCATTTAGGACACGAAATGGACACAAAACCTAGGTCTAGGAATACCTACAGGACCAGGACACTTAGGGCTAGGTCTACATGCAAAGAAACTAGAATTTTAATGGTGTTTACAATAATTTACCTATTGGTGTCAAAAATGCAAGAAAAGCCTCAAATGGGGGGTTTTCTCTTGCTAGCAAACTTCTCCAAATTGCCCCAAAGCTGAGGTTGAACACCACAAACAGCAAGAGAACAATGATTAGATTCTAATGGAAGAAATTCCAATCAAAAAGGAGTCCTATTGATTAAACTAGGAAGGAATTTATGAAGGCTTACCTATTTCCTTAAGAAATGAAGAACTATTGAAGAAGGAGGCACAAATCCCCATAGAGACATTATATAGGCAAGGGGGAAGTCTCTTGGCTGGTCATAATAGTTAGGATTAGGGTTTTTAGGTTTCATCCTATCGCTAGGATTGTATCAAGGGAAATAGATGGCCTAGAACAAAGGGTTGTTTCCTAGTCTTAAACAAACTCACTAAACTTAACTAACATGACTTAAACCATAATCCAACCCATCTAATTCTCCAAATGGCCAACAAAATTAGCTATGACCAAACTAGGTTAGGGTTTGAACTAGGTTGGCTAGTCCTATTAGGTTAAGTCACAAAATGACTTGTGAAACCACAAGTCATTTCTCAACCCATTTAATTTCTAATTTCTTAAGTCAATTTCTAATGAATCTAAACCCACTAACTTAAGTCATGCTAGGTTAGACTAGAGTCACTTAGCCTAACCAAGTCCAACTAACTAGGGTTAGTTCCTAGGTTTGTCTACAAGGGTCAAGACTAGTCAAAGTCAACCTAATCTAAACAATTCCAAAATAATTCCTAAAAATTCCCATAAATTCAAATAAATTATAATAAATCCAAATAACCCTAAATATGTCAAAAACCCTAATCACATGGCTAGGCTCTAGGGTAGGCAGTATCTACTAATCACTAGCACAACACCAAAATCACAAGTCATAAATTTAAATAGTTTAAAATTAATTAAAAATCACTAAAATTCTAATATGAAATAAATATCATTAATTAATAATTATAATTACAAAATTTCAAAATTACCCTCTTCTGGAAAACTGGGTGTTACAGAAAGACATCCTATTTTGCTTTCCAGCTAAGCAGTGCGTGTATTTCTCCAACTTTGTAGACTTGAGCCCTGGAATCACCTTCCTGTTCACCAAGTAGCTCATCTCCTTCTCGCTGATATGGCCGAGCCGCCTGTGCCACAACTCGGTAGATGCATCATGTCACGACCCACATCCACCGTGAGGGTACGAGTACGTAACAGCGTCCAGCCTACGCCACAGTGTCGACGGTAGAACGCTGTTCTAGGTCATAAACTATAACTAACTAACATGAAATACTCTCTATAAGGAGGCCAACACAGAGGTACAACTCAATCACAATCTAGAGATAGAATATGGCACGATAAAAATAGATAAGAAAATCCTCAGTTGAGGTACAACAGAATAAAAACAAAGTCTCAACAACTACCAGTCTCAACATCTCTAAAATATACAACTCTAAAAATAAAGACAACAGCTAAACATGAAAAGAAGAGCAGTCTAAGCTATCTACACTATGCAAGGTATCGTCCTCAGCAGCTGCCTGAACCTCCCCAGGGGTCCAGGTCGTGAGTGTCATCTAGGCAAACTCTAAAGTAAGGGGTGCAGGGTTCCTCATCATCCTCTGTAAAATTTTCAACAGGTCCAATCAGGACGGGAGCGAGCACAATACATCTCACGCAGATCATAACAGGTTAGAGAATATAAACATGCAAGAAAGTACGACACATAAAACTGAAAGAAAGTACATGATGTAAACAGAGAGAGAACTATAATAGAAATATCTATTATAAGTAGAGAGCTACCAGTGACTGTTTGCCATTAAAATTGTTTTGATTAAAATCTTAATACAAACAGAACAGTGATACAATATAGGACTTAGATGTAGTCCTAGGAGTACACTTTTGTTTAAGCTGGGTCCTTAGTGCCAATGGAGCGAGTGGTAATGCGTTGACTCCGTTGACCGGCTGACGGCGGTTATCGGTTCTCTGAAGGTGTTGATTGCTCTGGGTGCTGGAGCCTGCTGAGAGGAGTAAGACGTTGAGTGTCTAGAACTGCCTCTCCGGTGATTCTCTGTTGTGGATTCTTTTGTGAGTCTTATGTTCTGAGTCTCTGTGTGTGTGTGAAGGGGATGATCCTTCTATTTATAGTTTTGCAGGCTGGCTGCTCATGCGCGCATGTAGGATGCGCCGGTGTGGGGACGCCACGTGGAGGTTGCTGATGGAGGCGCATGGATGCTGCAGCCCTGATCGAGGGGGAGAACTCTTCATACTGCTGTTGTGAGCCGGCACGTAGCAGAGAAAGATCTTTCCGTTGCTGAAATCTTGGATGAGTTGAGTCAAAAGACACGTGTCGTCGACTCATGGTTCGAAGATCTCGGATTTGGTGGAGAGGAGTGATCTGGTGGGCTGCGCCTTGGATTGGGCGCAGGAGGAGGCTACGGCTCATAACCTTTAGGAGTTACAAACCATTTGGGGCACATGGCTTTTGAGGCGCATGCAGGCGACTTTCCTTCTGTCTTTTGGGATCAGAGAGCAGTCTGAGGCGCATGGCTTTTGAGGCGCATGCTGATTTGGACGCATGGCCGTAGAGGCGCATGCGGGTTTGGACGTATGGCCGTAGAGGCGCATGCGGGTTTGGACGCATGGCCGTAGAGGCGCATACGGATGGCCACGTGGCAGTAGCCGTCGGAGTCATGATGATGCTGACGTTGCCGACGCTTCGTTCTCTGAAAAAGCTGTCAACTGTTCAGACTTTGGGAGGCGTGCTGCCAACTCTGTCAGTTCAGCATTTAATGTTGGTGACGTTCGATGGACAGCTGAGTGGGCACGTCGGTTGGCGTTCCACTCGGTATGGAGATGTGTGGGGGCGCACCCTCTATATTGCGCCGAGTACTGTAGGGCGCGTCTGTGTGATGCGCCTGATGCCGAAAGGGCGCGTCCGTGTGATGCGCTGTCTGGCTGGCGCATCGGACATGTCTTTTAATGATGCGGCTGTCTCGCTCTTCGAGTGCTATAAATAGCCGTTTGGCTGAATTTCGAGGCGTCCGGTTCATCCATTTAATGTAAATTCATTGCACGGAATTCGGAGGGCCATCCACTTGGCACGTGGGTTTGATCTGCCCGGCCTATAAATAGTGGCATGGAGAGAAGATTTGCTTCTCATTCCCTCACGTACTTCCAATATGAACTTGAACATACGGGTGCATTCTGCTGACGAAGTGCTCCCGAGGGTGAAGATGAGACGCTGTGTTGTCTTTGAATACACTTGAAGGTGACTGTTACATCCAAAAGACGGAGTCGAGGGCTTCTGAGGCAGGCGGAAGGTGCCTGTTGCATCCAAAGATAAGGATGCTCGAGCCTCGTCTCTGTTATTCCGGAAGAGCCGTAGATCGGAATGGCGGTGCAAGGCTCTCTCTTCCTGCAAAGTGGGGTTTCCCCACTTTGATCGTGTCGAAAGCTGCTCCTTTAGCCGTGGTTTCGATCACGGTCTTCCTTCGGCTTTGGAGGCTCTTTCGAAGCCTCCCCTGGCCACAGCATTTGCGGTGCTCTTCTCTTCCTTGGTTCCAGCCAGAGGGTTAAATGCTTTGTGTTGAAGCATTTATCGGGCGAGCCTGGTTGGAAGAGCGGCACATAACTGGGCTCTGCTCGGCCAGGTGAGCCTGGCTGGAAGAATTTGGCTGAAGGGATGCACATAACTGAGGTGCTGAAGAGATGATGGGATGCGCCTGGATGGAGGCGCATGATATCTGCTGTGCCTCACTGGTGGCGCATAGTGATGCTGCGCCTATCTGGAGACGCATGGTGGCCGCTGCGCTTATCTGAAGGCGCATGATGGCCGCTGGCTGTAGACTTAGGCTCTTTCTTTGTAGGAATTCTCCTTTGTACAACCTTTTCTAGACATGTAATAGACTTTTATATATAAATAAAAAGTCCTTCTTTCAAATGTCTATAGTTATTGACTTTGCTGTGAAGTTCTTCATCTGAGTTCTGGCGCATGTAGTGTCTGGCGCATGGGCTTTCTGGTTGTGAAATTCCATGCTTCTACAAGACCCCCTTCAAAGTTTTCAAAACTTTTGAGTAAGTTTTGGAATACTTTGAATAAGAAGCATGGAGGTCAGGGCGCATGATTTCTGGGCGCATGCCTGTTCGGGCGCATGCTCTTCTCAGTTAATGATGATGGTGCCTCGGTAACCGAAAAGATTAATGATGATCTTTTGGTTTTATTTGCTGCTATCCTTGCACAGAACCCGAGGCGACGGCTGAGATCACACGTCATCTGTTCACGCATGCGACCATGCCCTATAAATAGGTAAGAGTCGGAGAGAGAAAGAGTTCTTCTTCTCTGTGCCTCTGCTTCTTTAGAGTTTCTTCTTCAAAACCCTAACTTCTCCTTCTTCGAGAGAATGGCTCCCAAGACTCCTCGCGGCGCTGCCGGCAAGGGGAAGGAGAAAGCGAAGGAGTCCGCGGATGAGGATGTACCTATCACTCTTGCGCCTCTTGCCGACGTTCGTCCTGAGGTGACAGGTGGGTTTCGTCTCTGCTTTGGGCTCTGTGTCCCTAACTGCCGACGCGTATAGACTTCGGTCTTTAATGATACGCCGAGGTTCTATCCTGCCGACGTGCATAGGTTTATACCTTTATCATGCACCGAGGTTTTAATGGCTGACGCGCATGGGTTCTATTCCCTGAAGATGCGCCGAAGCCTTTGTTGACGCGCATGGGCTCACGCTCTGATAATGCGTCGAAGCTCCAATGCCAACGCGCATGGGCTTACGCCCTGATGATGCGCCGAGACATGCTGACGCGCATGGGCCTATGCCCTGATGATGCGCCGAAGCAGATGCGCATGGGTTCATACCCTGGCAATGTGCCAGTCTGCTTGACATATTTTGTCTTTTTGCCTGACTTCCACTTTTGTCGTGCCAGTGTCGATGACGATCCCTTTGTTGAATGAGGTCCTCCTGGACGCTTCTCTTTGCCAGATGGGAGTTGATTTTGATGAGGCGGTGATCAACCCTGCAAAGGATGCTATCCTTCAGGACCAACCTCGTGAGAGGATGCTACAAATCCAGGTCCAGTTGCCGCTTTTCCTCCAGAGTATGATGGAGAGTGGTAAACTGAAGTCTGCTGATTCTGAAGGTGTGACCTTCTTAAAACCAGCCTTTCTGTTTGGCGACCGATTAGTCTCTTCCGAGGCGAAGATATTGAAGATCAGAGAAGACTGGTTCTTTGCTGCTAAGGGCATGATGTTATACATGCGGCAGGTTGACCGCCAGTTGCCATTGACAGCCTTTTATCGTCTAGCTTCGAAGAGAAGGATGGGTTGGGAACTTACGCCTTCTCAAGGGGGTGCCTTGGGGGGCTCCCTTTCGATTGACACCACCTCGAACCAGCGAGACACCTTGACTGCTTCACGAACTGGTTCTTCGTTCAGTTACCGAGCTTTGCGTCCCGGGAGCATCTATAGTGAAGTCCCAAATGACACGTTTCCCTTCAGTGCCCCGACTTTTGCAAATCGGATGCTGACGTCGAAGGTCACGTATCCGACAGCTGGTTTTAGAGTCGAAGGTTGGTGTCACTACATCCCAAAGTGGGACGAGTTGACTTCCTGGGTGCTTTCCAGGTTCAAAGTTGAGCTTAAAGAGATAGGGCTGACTGCCGCCATTCGGGCTACTCAGGCAGGCGTGGACCTCAATAAGCCGATGTTCCTTGCGCTATTGGAGCTTTTCAACACCCAGACTGGTAGCTTCTTTACTCCAGTGGGGGAGTTGGGATTGGCCCTTCATGAGATGTACGAAGTGTCCAAGCTTCCTTGGGGCTCGGAACCGTACGAGGAATATTTCCCATCGAATGAAGAGATCCAGGTCTTGGAAGATAAGGACCCGGAGATGATGGCCGTTTTCAAGGAGGTGACGAGCCATCATTATCTGATGCACCGGAGGGACAAGGGTAAGACCCAACCTCACGTGACTGCTTGGAGGGACTATGTTTTCAGACAGGATTTGGCGGATCCTTCGAGGATCCGGTTTGCGACTCCGCAGGGCTTGACACCCGCAGAAGTGAGTTCTGAAATAACCCGGCTGGACGAGAGGACCCCACATTCAAATGAGAGCTGAAAGAACACGTACAGCTGTTTCTGGCACTGCGGGCACCGGATGTCATCTAAGGCAGTGTTGACGGCCTACTTGATGATATTGGCTCCGGGATTGCATATTTGCAGGGGGATCCGGTGCTGTTGAGAGGGTACATCGGAATCTCATTTTGCCTGCAGTGAAGTTGGCCTTTGGACGACCTCTGGCTCTCCTCCCCGCGATGGTGTGCAACCTGCTGCGCGGTTTGAGGTCTTTCGCTGATGATGTGATCCATGAGAAAGGTAATAATGACAACTTTCCCCGGGCCGAGCTGCCTTTCCATTATCTTATGGGTTGGCTGATCTTACATCATCCGAATGTGATAAGTCCTGGTCCTGAGGAGGACCATGTTGAAGGAGATGCCTTCATTCGCCGCTTCTACAAGAGGAAGTGGTCTTACACTGGCGTCCCTGTTTGTAGGAGGGTTTTGTCCTTCCTTCAGGGGTGGGAAATTGTGAAGGTTGGCCCGATCTTCAAGAATTTCGAGGCTGACCAGGATTTGGTTGATTCTGGCGAGGATGCGGTTACTTTGCCGAAATGGAGTTTTCGTTGGTTGCAGAGTATCCGGCCTTCGCATCTGGTCTACCGTAATCAGAACAGGTGTTATCTGGAACCATACTTGCCAAGCCGATTTGCTCGTCAATTTGGCTACACTCAGCTAATGCTGCGGAATCCCAGTAGCAGTCTAGGCTTCATCGGGAGTTTGCTGGATGGAGCCCGGGGCTGGCAGTATTATAACGCTGGATGCACTAGCGTTAAGTTTACCACACCAGTTCGCAATCCTCGGCCGCCGATCTTATATCCGGCCGCCAAGCTGTATTGTACTATGAATACTATGTCTCCTGGTTATGACAGGGAGACTAGTTTCATCATTGGAACCCAGTTGGAGGCAACACGAATATGTTGGTGGCGGCTCGGTCATATCGTCCGCCAGAATTGGCGGGGTATCGGGCTGCTGCTATGGCACCAGCGAGAGACCCGTCTGTCGGAAAAAGGCGGGCTGACCCAGAAGCTGGTTCTTCCGTACTGAAAAGGTCGAGAAGGACGTCGACCCCGAAGATTACGGAAACGCCACTTGTAACGCCAACGGGCTTAGCCCCCGCTGAGGTAAGGAGTGCTTCATAATTCCAGTTTTTTTATGTCATTGTGGCGACTTATGCTCTTCTTCTTGTAGGGATTGAAGAAGAAGTCTCGTGCTTCGAAATCGGGCACCAGTAAGCCGAAGGAGGTGGCAGGCTCTTCTGAGGAGCGCATTCCACCAACGATGTTGTCTCCTGTGGAGGAGGGTCCCGAAGATGTTCCCGCGGAGGTTTTAGTATCTCCTGACTTTGAAGTCGCGACAACTTCTGGGATAGTACCATCTGCCGTGGAGGCCTTGGACGCTGAGGGTCCTACCGACTCGAGGCATCCTGATGATGAAGTGGATTGGAGTTCGTCGCCTTCTGGTGACGTCCCTCCAGCGTTGCAAGGGTCCGTTGCGGGGGCAGCAGAAGCAGTGGGGATAGAGGAGAGGGTTGATTCCCCTCCTAGTCATGATGAAGGGAGGTCGGCTGAATCATTGCCGAATCCTTCCTTGGCTTCGACCATGGACATAGAGATGGCTACCGATCAGGCGGTAGCGACAGATTCTGTCCCTGTAGAGGGACTTGAGAAGAATGAGACTCTTCTGCCGGTCTTGTCTCCTGGGGCTGGCCAGGAGATAAATGTTGACCTCTCCCGTTTTGCCGGGGGAGGTGGCTGATGCTGATAGAATGTCGGGGGAAGAGGTAGCCGTTGACGTCGGTGATTTCTCCAGTCTTGAGAAGGGTAAGGGTGTGGAACCCTCTGTTGCTCCTTCCACTTGGGGTACTATCACGACGCATGTGCCTGCTCCTTCTGTTCCTTTGACTCCTCGGGCTAGCAGTCTGGGCCCTGTTGATGAAGAGCCTATTGCTGCCGAGATTCAAACCTCTCAGATCGAGGTCGGCGGATCTTCCTCCGGTCCGCAAACTGTAGTAGCTCCCTCAACTCCTGCTATGACGCCGCAGGTGCTGGCGGAAGCCGACGGGTATGTGAAATTCCTCGTCGAGGGAGTGTACAAAATGCTGGAGAAAGGTGTATCTGCAGTGGTAGATGCCAAGGGGAGCTTTGCGGCGGCAAAAGCTTTGGCAATGCCTTGTATCGAGCTGATCCGCATTCACCAGGGCCATGACCATATGGCCGAAATTCTGGAGAGTTTCGGTGATGGAGCTGGACGAGCGGCTCGCGGAACTGCAGCGCATCCAACGAAATGACCTCTCGGTCTTGGTAGATGCAGAGATAGGAAAGTCGATGGCTGAGATCGAGGCTTCCCATCGAGCCGAGGTGAGCAGTTGGGAGCGTGAAGTGGCTGGGACTGAGGCTGCGGCGGAGCAGCTGTCTCAATCTATGAAGAAGACGACGGAAAGCGGGCTACGGTGGATGCTAACATCGCAGAAGTTGATGCTCAGATGCGCCGTCTTGAAGACCAGCGGGCCCAACTTCAACTAGAGGCTGAGCGCGTCCTGGCTGAACACGTGGCATTCAAACGGGAGGAAACGACTCTTACTCAGCGGACCCTTGCTTTGGCTCAACAGCGACGACAGCTTGATGAGAAGTATGAGAGTAAAACTTCTGCTGAGGCTGTCGGTTAATGCGTCAAGAAGCCGAGCTGCGAGTCCAGGCGACTGTGGAAACTCGTACTGCCGACCTGAGACGTCGAGTCAGAGAACTCTCATCCCACCCTGGGGAGGATCGGGGATTGTAGCTTCTCTTCTTTTTACAATCTTGCTGGGGAAATAGCATATTTCTGTACTCTCTTTTGAAAAATAAAGAAATACACTATCTCTTTGATGTGTTCATTTTGATTTCATGAACTTGATGATTTATGTGGACCTATTATCTTT